>OMNW01035292.1:4567-28085 GCA_900303245.1 Selene dorsalis | reverse complement strand
AGACAGAGGAGGCTCCAGCATCATGTGTCTGCTGTGAGGAGCAGTGTGGAGTCAGAGCCACCTGATGATAGGACGGTGAGAAAGAGGAGGAGAAAACTCTGACTGTGAAAACACTGAGCTGCTCCTGTCGTTTATTCTGCAGTAACACGTCTCATCTGTTGGCTCAGGTATGGTGTCAAGGTCAGGGAGTAAGGTTCCTGTAGATGCAGCGTTACAGTGTGTGTGTGTGTGTCAGCGGTGCACACACACAGACACACACACACAGACATTGACACACACAATAACCTGCAGATCACCTGAGTTGACGTGAACTCCGCCCGTAGTTACAGTTCAGTTCAGTCAGAGCAAAAAGCTAAATATTCATCACCAACCTGTTCAACCTACAGAAATGTGAACACTTTACTTTGAGATTGTAGAGACTGTGTGAGTGAGTCTTGGGCTACCAAAGCCACAAAGCTGGAGCATGGCAGAGGTTAGCATGCGGCTATCTGGCAACCACGTGTCTGGGGGTGAGGGGAGGGGAAACAACACACTGCAGTATTTTGAATTTGACTGCAGCAACAGTTTTGGCCACAATCCTACATATAGCTCCTTTAATGGTCAAGATTCAAAGATCAAGGTCATGTTGGTCTCACATTCTTGACAATGTGATGTACCAGAAACACCCATGCAGGATGCCATCACACCTGGCTGCACTAACACTCACTTTGAGGTATGAATTGATTAGAATTTTAGGGCCAAAGGTCAAGGTTACTGTGACCTCATAAAACACATTTTTTGGCTTTAACTCATGAGTTCATACACTAATGATGGCACAGTTTGAATAAAATGCCTAAGATAAGATAAGGTAAGATAAGATGAACTTTATTAATCCCACATTGGGGAAATTCACTTGCCACAGCAGCACATCACATAAGGAATGAAATAGAGTAGACTAAAATGCACACATATGCATGTACATTCACACACACACACACACACACACACACACACACACACACAAACAACTCATACACGCACATCCACATGTACACTCATACACACACCCAATCATTACAATAAATAAATGAAAAGGGGCTGAGTTAAAAAAAAAAAAAAAGACTATAAGACTAAAATGAAATCTTGACATTTAATATACAGGTGGGCAAAGGTCAACTTACCTGTGACGTCACAATACTGAATACAGTACCGAAACTCAAGACGGGGAGATCTGAGGAGAGAATTCTAGTTTTTATGTGCATCTTTGTTTGACCCCGTCTCCTCTCTCTACACAGAATCAGCTGCAGCATGACAGAATCAACCACACTTCCTCAGGCTTTAACAGTGAGTTCTGCTCTACTTATCATCCCAAAATATGTGTGTATCTGTGCATGTTTGTGTTTGGGGGTTTGCAGCAATAACAGGGAAATACGCTGCTTAATTTTTTCCCCTCACAGACTTGGAGTGTAAGACAGAGGTTGGCGTGTCGTCCTGCCTGCTCACACCCACTGCCTCCCCAAGAGACTCCAGCCTGCCTGAAGAGAGAGGGATAAATGAAGGAGTTAGCAGTGAAGGGTGAGTACAGCAGACATACTGGAGACAAGCGGATTCACAGGCTGCCTTGCTTAGTTTTAAGTCCATGTCTTTCTTATAGATTTATTCCAAGTCCAATCTATTTGGCACAGTGAGCTTGAAAACTGATGAAAACATGACATGAGATAAAGAGGAAGCTTTCGATCATGTTTAATGTGAAATAGAAACACAATAGTGAATATTTGGTTGTGAATCTGAAGCAGTTCAGTATTCAGTAATGGTAGATTTGTTGGAGACGCTCTGCCTGACCTGGACTACTGACTTGGGCAGGATTTTCTGACTTCAGTCTCAGTTATATACTGTAAAACGTATGTTCAGTTTAACTAAGGTCAATTTATATTTATTTTTGTTTATTCAGTCATTGTCTTGCTTATTCTACCATTTTCAGGTATTATTATATGGAATTTGCAGTGAATTTGCTTATTTGCATGCGTTGTGATTTTTATTTTTTAATTTTTTAATTGATAAAGGTGTTTTCTGAATTTCTGAACACATTTGTTTGCAGTGTATTGAGCTCTCACTAAGGGCTAACAGCTCTGAGTATGAGTAAGAAAGTACGAAAGTATTCTGTCTCATTGTCACTGTTTAATGTAATGTCATGGGTCAAAGGTAACCCTTTCACTGATTGCATTAGCACCTTAGAATAGGGCAAAACAATATCTGCAGCATTCAACCCCGATCAGAATTGATACTACTATTTTCACTAACAGTGAAATGGAGCATCCTCAAAATCAAGGTTCAGTTTACTCATCCAGAAAGACATAGATCCCAGTGCTCCCATCCTCATCACCCAACAATAATGAAAACATAGAAAATCAATGCCCTTGAAATTAAAAAAAAAGTACACAAAACTATTCCATCTTGAAACTGCCAGCGCTGATGTACAAGTAGGAGCATACTACTGTATTTCCTGCAGCTTTTATAATGAGTCCATGGGCCAATTGTCCTCTTCCTCATATTTTTAGGTTAATGAAGTCTGAGGGGGCCAGTGGGAGCCCAGTGGACTGGACAGTGTCTGATGTGGTCAGTTATTTCACAGCAGCAGGATTCCCTGAGCAGGCTGCTGCCTTCAGGACCCAGGTGAGACAGTAATCTCCAATAAGAACCACAAGAGGGCAGCACAGACAGGATAAAGAAATGTATTTAAAACAGTTTAACCTTTAACCCACGTCTACCTACCCACATTGCTTTGCTCTTTTCATTAGGAAATCGATGGCAAGTCTCTTCTCCTCATGCAGCGTAACGATGTTTTGACTGGCCTGTCAATCAGGCTCGGCCCCGCTCTCAAGATCTATGAGCGCCATGTAAAGGTTCTGCAGAAAACACACTTTGAGGATGACGACTGCTAACAGCACACAATACACACAGAGACGTTTGTATCTACATGTAACTCAAGTAATCATATAAAAATGCATGCATTATATAGAGTACATTTTACTTTTCATCTCATGTGAAACAACACACACACACACACACACACACACACACACTCACACACACACACACTTGTGTTTCTCTTCCCTCTGGCCCTCTGCGACTGCTCTGGTCCATAAATGAGACACAGAAACAAGATCGGATTTCCTGGACAACAAGGATTTTCTACCAGACAGAGCACAAATGTTGGAGGGAGAAAGCAGACTAAAATTTTAAGATGCAGAGCTTCAAAACAGTACATGTAGGTCTCTTTTTTATTTACAATTACCAAGCACTTTGCAATTTCTATGATAAACTGTGCAAGATGTCTTTAAACTTTTTTTTTATGCTGACCTTTATGCACATTTTGAAATTGATCATGGTTATTTTGTTTGGAAATGGATTTCAGTTTGTCAGTTTGGGAATGGGATTCAAAGTTGTGGGTGCATGTTTGCACCAACACCATAGACAGAGCATGGTGGACCGAACAGCACTCCGGATGTGGACAAAATTTAACTAATTCGTAGAAACTGGAATGGATGGTTGGGATTCTGTTTTACTTCAAGGCAATTTTATTTGTATAGCCCATTTTTAGTAGTAGTTCTGTATTTTAAGATATAATCTGGTTCAGGCTTCAAGACTTTTGGTGGGTGGTCAAAACAATAAGCTGAGGGGCTCTTGGACCTCATCAGCTTGTAGATCAGCAGGTGGTTGATTTTGTGTTGCTCAATGCCTCAGATGAAAATTTAGGACACAGACATGCTCCTAATATTTTCACAAGTGAACTAGTCATGATCTGCTCTGGCCTATGCATCACTAGATTAGGGTCCGGTTTCACAAAGACAGACTTATCTGTGGCCTAGACTTCGTCATGTACTGTAAATCTATCACTTACTCAACACTGTGTCCCTGACATAGAGAAAAAAAATCTCTTGTTGTTTTTTTAACTAACACATGGCTGAGTGAGCAGCCACATACAGTGACCACAAGTATATTTGAGTGGGAATTTTTCAAAACCTCATTTTCAAAAACTGCCAATCCTGTGCAGACGTGTAGCAGAGCTGTTGTGTCTTCTTAATGTGGCAGTACTTCTCTGCTAACTTGTATTTGTGTTACGCCGGTTCTTCATTGCTTTGAACTTCAAGCCTTGCCTTAGTTTCCCATAATTTCATTCTGACTGCATTTGTTTCTTAGTTTACTAAATCAAGTTGTACTGGTAAAACCTAAGCAAGGTCTCAGTTAGTTAAGGCCTTAGTTATCTCTAAATTGGTTGCCCGGAGACATCTATAATCCTGTCCAATCAAGGGCTACACAGGAAGTCACTGCACAATTTGCCAAAAAGTCTGCTTTAGAGGAGAAAGAGACTATTAATGTAGGTGTTTGGTCTCTGTATTTGGAGAAATTTGACCAGCACTAAATACAATACAATTTAGAATGAATGGAAAATATCTGACTATGCTAAATGATGCTTACGTGAATAGCATTTTCATAATTTGTTATTTTGTAAAGAGCACTGATGACGTTTCAGCGTGAGCTTTGTTGTCACACTTTGCTACTCAACAGTTTGTCAGTTACTAGGTGCTCGCCTCAAAATCATTAAGAAGCAAAATTACGACGTTAAAAAACCACCGACCAGTCTAAAGGATCTTTGTGAAACCGGCTCCAGAGTAGACCACAGAAATGATGATCAAACGCACCAGCTAACTCAACTGAACACCTGATCAGCAGAACAATCAATTCTAAACCACATATAGGAAAGTGAATATGTAAATATATTGAAACATACTGCATTTATGACATTAGTCATTTGTAAATCATTGGAATGATTTTATCTAACTGAAAGATTCCCACAGGGTTAAGCTGAGTCAATCAATCAAACTAATCTCATATACCACCAGCATTTTTGAAGTGTTTTTTACTGGTCAAACCTTTGAACCAAGTCAAACTGTCACACAGCTCATTCCTACCTACACCGTAACAGCATACATTCCTTGTTTTTCATCATAAAATAACAACTTTTTCTGTTGCATTTACGTTTATACTTCTGTCTATATTGGTTTCATTTTGTCCATGTTTAATGACCATTCTCAGCGGACCGCCAAGGTTTATTATGTATTGAGACGTCCTTCACTCTCCACCACATGTTCACTTTCAGTTTCTTTTAAAGAACGCATATTACAGTTGGTGGAAGATGTATGTTACAGTGTTTGTTACCACTGTTCACCTCACTTCATTCTCATTTGTTAAAATCTGTAGGAGAGGACAGATGTATTCAAGGCATAGACAGGGGCGTCCAGCATTCCCTTGTTGTGTGTCTCCTGTTATTTGTTGAAAGACAGTTTTAGTAATAAAAAATTTAAACGAAAACACCACTCAATGTGTGAATGCTCAGTTAATGCAGGTTGTTTGTGTGTGTGTGTGTGTGTGTGTGTGAGGGAGTCCACCAACTGTTTAAAGCAGTTGGGTCACAACAACAGCTCCCTTCAGTTACACTGACAACGAGTCGAGGGGGAAAGACCATGCAATGACCAGAGAATGAGACAGACTGTGAGTCTGCTCTTTTGGAAAATAGGCTCCATGCAGCATTTATTTTGCCACATAAATATTTCACACCAAGGAAAGGAACCATTTCCCAAGACCAGCTAGGTGCTTGTGCTTGCATTTGCTGGTTAGGAGCAGAGGGCGGAGGAAATAACATGCTATATCTGTCCTGGGATACTCTCCAAGGTAAGTGCTTGCCTGGGATCTGTGTGAGTGAGAGAGTGAAAGTGTATGCGCACACATGATGGGGTTACAAATAAGTCAGGGAAGTGTATTAATATCTCCACTGATAAACAGACAGACTGCGGCTCTCACAAACATGGTGGTCCAAGGCAACAAAGGGAAAAGAAAACACTGAGATTCTGCTGTAAACACCTTGGCCTCAGGAAGACCAAAAACCACGCCAGGACAGATTAGATCAAGTTGAACCTGAAACCTTTGGCACTGATCAGAGCAGAAATCAGTTGGTACAAGGTCAGCTCCTGAATATATCACCGTAAACAACTAAAGAAGGCAGTGAGGGAGTCATCCTTCAGTGTGAAACATTGAGGACATCTGAAATTTGGTGATACAAAGGACAAGCAGTCATGCCAGGCTCTGGAGGAGCAGAGTGAGTCAGACAGCTGCACATGTACAGTATGCATGGGTGTTTACTCATGCATACTGCAACGGTTCCTTATTATGGACTATATACATGTTATCCAATGCATGTTTGTGTCATGAAATTGGTGTTACTGTATGTAAAATTATCAGATATTATCCAAAAAAAAAGAAAGATTTGAATCAATTTTCTCATGAATCACAAAAGTACTGATTAATTACCAAGACATTTCCACATATTGTACACATAGTTGCTATGTGCAGAGCTGAGGAGTGTCTAAATACAGCTCGGTGTCACATGAGGAAATTAGAGCTACGAGTGCAGAGCTTGCATGTGAGACTCTTAATGTCTCTTGTTTGGAAGCCCAAAGGGAGAAGATTTCTCCACTGCCATCCTGAAGGAGAAACACAGACCAAACAGGCTCATTGTGGATGAATCTCTCAATGAGGACAGCAGCATTGTCAGCTTGTCACAGGTTTGTGTGTGTGTGTGTGTAAATGTCAACCAAAGGCATGTACTTGGTCTTAGACTCGACATGTATTTGTTTTCCCCCACACCAGAATAAGACAGAGGAGCTGCAGCTCTTCAGGGGCGACACAGTTTTGTTGCGAGGGCGGAAACAATGTCAGACGGTATGTATCGTCCTGACAGATGACACCTGCGGAGATGAACGGATCCGGGTGAATCGTGTGACACGCAACAACCTGCGTGTCCGGCTCGGTGATGTCATCAGGTAGCTCTCACACCTGATTTAGATATTGGATTTGAGGATGCCACATGAAAATCCATGGGTATCTGCTGACGTATGTGTGTGTATGTGTGTGTGTGTCACAGTATCCATGCCTGTCCAGATATCAAGTATGGCAAAAAGATCCATGTTCTCCCAATAGATGATACCATTGAAGGCCTTACTGGGAGCCTCTTTGAGGCTTTCCTCAAACCGTACTTTCTGGAGGCTTACCGGCCTGTACATAAAGGTAACACAACACCTCTGTTGTCTGATTGTTCTCTGTTCATAACATGGCTACCAAATCATCACAGAAGCAGCAGGCTGAACTCATTCAAATGACCCAGTATGCACTTGTCATCTGTGCTGTCAGGTGACATCTTCCTGGTGAGAGGGAGCATGCGGGCGGTGGAGTTCAAGGTGGTGGAGACAGACCCCAGCCCCCATTGCATCATTGCCCCAGACACGGTCATATACTGTGAGGGAGAACCAATCAAAAGAGAGGTCTGTGAGAGATGCATGAGCCTGCGGTTTGTGATGCATTAGGGTGTGTTCACATTCAGTGGCCACTTTGGAGAAGGACCAAAAAAAGCAAACTTTTAACTCCACATCATCTTTGTTGAAGCGTCAGTGCAAACAATAAAGTAGAAAGATGAATTACAGTATAGGTTGAGCTGCGGCAAGGAAATAATGCCATCAATTTGAAAAAGAAACTTTGTATGAGGATTTGCTCATTTGATCACTTGAAATTTCAGCTATTAGTCACTTCTCCTTCATCCACAGTACAGAATATAATGTTGGTTTTTCAGTAAGCAACTTAGCATTTCACAGTACATGTAGGCTGGGACCTATTCCATCAAAGTGTGGACGACTATGAATGCTTTTGCCTCAGCAGTGGTCAGACAACACGATATCTTAACTTTAACAAAGTCACGCAGTTCAGGAGATTCTGTCAATTAATAGCCTAAGAAATCTGTCAATGCCCACGTCATCTCAGTCTTGCATTGTACCGTGTGACAGGATGAGGAGGAGAGCCTCAATAACATCGGCTATGACGACATCGGAGGCTGTCGGAAGCAGCTGGCCCAAATCAAAGAGATGGTGGAACTTCCTCTGAGGCACCCAGGTCTTTTCAAGGCTATAGGAGTCAAGGTGTCATACATACACTCAGTGCCCACCCCGTCTACTCATGAACTGGCTTCTTCCCATTTTATCATTTGACATTTCTCTTCTCATGACTCACTACACTTGTCTCTCCCCTCTGTCAGCCCCCAAGAGGTATCCTCCTGTATGGCCCTGCAGGCACAGGGAAGACCCTGGTGGCCCGAGCTGTAGCCAACGAAACCGGTGCCTTCTTCTTCCTCATTAATGGTGAGGCTTTGTTATAGTAACGCAGCAAGACCATTTGTACAAAAGATGGAAAGGGTGGGTAGAAAGCACATTTCTACCCCCCCTTGCTGCATGGGAAGGTGAAACATTTTCAAAATGAAGTATGCAGAATTACTAGCCTTGTTAGAAATTGTAATTGATTCATTGTTTTTCCTATGAATGTCTCTGTGTAGGTAAAAAAGGTGTCTCACATGCTGTGTATTATTCTCTGACAAGGTCCTGAGATCATGAGTAAGCTTGCAGGAGAATCAGAGAGTAACCTAAGAAAGGCCTTTGAGGAGGCGGAGAAAAATGCTCCAGCCATCATCTTTATTGATGAGCTGGATGCCATCGCTCCCAAGAGGGAGAAGGTAAACAACAAGGAATAAGTTATGTAGAAACTGTGCCACCTCTGTACAATTAAGTGCTCCTCAAGCTTGTTTCATTTCTCTGAAATCAAGCAAGGAAAAAAAGAAAATGTTGTGTGTGTGTGTGTGTGTGCGTAGACCCATGGTGAGGTGGAAAGGCGTATAGTGTCCCAGCTCCTGACCCTGATGGATGGCCTAAAGCAAAGAGCTCATGTGGTTGTCATGGCAGCAACAAACCGACCTAACAGCGTGGACGCTGCTCTGAGACGCTTTGGTCAGAACAGACACAGCTACACAATTATAAACACATGCACACACACAACACAACAAACACTTAGATATATGGTGCTACCTCTCTCCAGGCAGGTTTGACCGGGAGATTGACATTGGAATACCAGATTCGACTGGCAGACTGGAGATCCTGCAGATCCACACCAAAAACATGAAACTGGCTGATGACGTCGATCTGGAGAAGGTGAGAAAGCGCAGCAGCAGGCCAACACACAAACAACTCATCCAACTTATAAAAAACCCCACAGTCTGCTGCCATTAGTCTATAAGAACTGTGTCTCTGAGTAATTGAATATATTTCAGATCGCCACAGAGACCCATGGGCATGTGGGCGCTGACCTGGCTGCTCTTTGCTCAGAAGCTGCTCTACAAGCAATCCGCAAGAAGATGACCCTCATAGACCTAGAGGATGAAACTATTGATGCTGACCTGCTCAACTCACTGGCTGTCACCATGGATGACTTCCAAGTACATACACATACACACTCACACACACAGAACCTGCATGTATATAAAAATTCCATAATCATGTTAAGAAGCGGACATGAATGCTTGTTAATGAAGGTGTAACTGAGGAGACATGTGTTGGATTTCCTTCCCTCAGTGGGCACTGAGTCAGAGCAACCCATCAGCTCTGAGAGAGACTTGTGCAGAGGTGCCTCAGGTCAGCTGGGAGGACATTGGAGGACTGGACGAGGTGAAGAAAGAACTGCAAGAGCTTGTTCAGGTGGAAGAAACACGCACCCACTCATAACAACAACTGTTTATACCTGCAAACGCGAGCCCCATCAATAACCCATCAATCTTCATCTTGCTCTCATCAGTACCCTGTCGAGTACCCAGACAAGTTCCTGAAGTTTGGAATGACCCCATCTCGTGGGGTGTTGTTCTATGGCCCTCCAGGCTGTGGGAAAACCCTTCTGGCTAAGGCCATTGCCAATGAGTGCCAGGCAAACTTCATCTCCATTAAGGGACCGGAAATGCTGACCATGTGGTTTGGAGAGTCTGAGGCCAACGTCAGAGATGTCTTTGACAAGGTGAGAGCGGGGCATAGTGACAAAAGCACCATACTTCGTCAACAGTTCAAATAGGGTCCCAGCACATTATAGGAGGCATCAAACAGCTGCTAGCTTTGACTGGTTTCAATTCAAAAGAGACGAAACAGAACTCACCCACTCTCCTCCAGCCGCTTGCTAGTTGTGGGAAAGCCTTGACAAGTCGATTACCAAATGCATCAGTGTTCCTATCTGTCTTCCTTCTCTGTTTCTAACAATAACTAGCGAGTGTTGACAGGGAAATGAACAGTTTCTGACCTCCTGCCCTGTTCTCTACCTACAGGCCAGGCAGGCAGCCCCCTGCATTTTATTTTTTGACGAGTTAGACTCCATTGCCAAATCCAGAGGAGGCAGCGGTGGGGACGCAGGTGGTGCGGCCGACAGAGTCATCAACCAGATACTCACAGAGATGGATGGCATGTCCGACAAAAAGAATGTTTTCATCATTGGTGCCACAAACAGGTCCGCATGTGGGGGGGCGAGGTGCATGCATAAAGACTGATCTTTTTGTTTACCAATTTACTTATTTCTCTGCACCAGACCTGACATCATAGACTCAGCCATCCTGCGACCGGGCCGTTTGGACCAACTCATCTACATCCCACTCCCAGACAAACCATCTCGTACTGCCATCCTAAATGCCAACCTACGCAAGTCTCCTGTTGCAAGAGTCAGTCAAACATTCATACAAAGACAACTTCCTTTTGTTTGGGGGCGTCCACATGAATAAATAATAAAACAATAAAAATGTTTTTGGACTGGGAAGCAAACACACACAAAAAAAATAGTGTATTTTAGTATTTTCACAACACAAGCATCTCATGTCTCTCTTTCCTTTTGCACCTGTTTTCTCTCCTTCCTATAGGATGTGAATCTGGACTACCTGTCTGGCATCACAGAGGGCTTTTCTGGAGCTGACCTGACAGAGATCTGCCAACGGGCTTGTAAGCTGGCCATCCGTGAGGCCATCGAGGCTGAAATCAAGGCTGAGCGTCAGAGGCAGAACAGACCAGGCATCCCCATGGTCAGACAAACAGGCTAACACTGCTGCTACACTGTAACTGCATGCTTACTTTTTTTTGTACACCATATTCACTGTATTAAACAAAGGTTTGCTAATTGTCTCTCTTTAATAAAAACACACACATGGTCCACTTGTCAAAGCAGTGCCAGGCTGTGTGTGCTCGGTACAGAAAGAGACTGTGGAAGATAAAAAGTTCCCTAAAGGGCGGCTGTGTGTTTTGTAACATTCAGCCTTTGGACTGGGAACACACACACACACACACAAATGCATGCACGCACACACACACAGCGTATTGTTTCTTCATGTTTCTCTGTGTTGCAGGATGAGGACTTTGATCCAGTCCCTGAAATCAGAAAGGACCACTTTGAAGAAGCAATGCGATTTGCCCGTCGCTCTGTCAGTGACAATGACATCCGCAAATATGAGATGTTTGCTCAAACTCTGCAGCAGAGCCGAGGTTTTGGAAACTTCAGGTAAACACACACACATAACAAACAAGTGTCACAACAGAAAATGTAGTAATGGATAAGTCGAACTTGTTTTTGTTTTACTCCACATTTCTTTCCTCCACATAGGTTCCCTGCTGCTACAGGTACCCGCTCTGGAGGTCAAGGGTCCGACCCTGGGTCAGGGAGGCCAAACCTGTACAGAGAAGGTGATGATGATCTGTATCAGTGAAAAAAGTGTTTTCCTCTCTCAGTACTGTGTTTGTGTGTTCTTGAGTACAGGGAGACAAGTGAATAAAAGAGGTGGAAATGGCAAGATGGAAGAGGACAAAAATAAATATCAAAAAATCCTTTTTAAAGTAAATATGCATAATAACATGAACCATATAGGAAATCAGATGAAAACTGTCTGTCTTAAATTCTGCTGTAATTTTGAGTTTCACTGTGCAAACCATTACACTGGGGACAAAACAGTAAATAAGTCAGTCATAATGACATAAATGCTTTTGTTACCACAGACTGAAATCTGTTTGCAAGCTGAAAATGATGTAAGTTTTGTGTATGTGTGAGTTTGATATGTGATAAATTCATTTGTAAAGGTTTTTGATCATTTCTATGAGGTTTATTTTGAAATCCATTTTAAATGTGTGTTGTTTTGAACGTATCATTTACAGGTGCAGTTTAGTGTAGTTCAAAATAATACTGAGCATGGATATGAAAGTTTCCATTTGGCTACTTCAGTTTCCGGTATTGTACATGTTGCCCCTATGTCATACTGTCTTTGCACTGTCATTATTAAAAATATTTTACCCCATATTCCTTTTGGTTTTAGTGAAACTGGTGTATTGTTTTCCAGTAAATATGTACATCACAAAATTAATGGAAATTGAAGTTTAAGGTCGAAATAATATTTGAAAATTTTGTGTTTTTGTTGTTTGTTGTCATTATCACGATTATCAACTAACGTTTTAGACACAATTAAAATTAAAAATTACGCTAATACCTTGCCAGCGGAACCTTTGATTCTTGTCCAGGGGGAGGGAGTTTCTCTGAAACACAATTTGGCTGTTTATTTCCGGCGAGAGGCGGAAGTGGAATCAGGGGGCTTGTGGAGGTGACCGAATGGCAGATAGTAGAAACATTTAGCATAAAATAGATTAACACGGAGTGGGAGCAAAGTGAACATCTTATTAGTGTGTAACTTAGTGTGTATAAACGTCGCCAGTGCCAATGGGAGCTAACCTGGCCAGACGGTATGTCACCGAGACGGACACCGAGCCGGACCCTGCGAAGAAGTACGCGTTCGACCCGGAGTTCGGCTTCGACGAGCGGAAAGAGAGAGGTCCGTCCCCGTATCCACTTAAGATTTACCTGCACCATACAGTGTGTTTAATGTAACCTGGTTTGTGGCTGTACTGTCCGTATCAGCCATGTTAGTGTAGCTCGTCGGACGTTAGCCGAGCTAGCTGTGGTGCTAGCGGTTAACTGCAGTTAGAGGAGAGCTGCTGTCAACCCGTGGCCAACCCGCACACATACGCATCCATTACCTCTGCCTGATAATTCAGTTTCAACCAATGGATTCGTCACATTGTTATAAATGATAAAATAATAATATTAATAATAAGAAGTAATGGTTATGTTATTGACCAACTAAAACTTTCGACTGTCAGTTATCTGTGTTTAGAAATTAATAATAATAATAATGATGATTAATATTTTCCTCATATCACGACTTAATCATTATATTTGAATGTGGCAATGGTCAGTAAAATCGCTGTCTCATTTTGTTTCATAGTTCGCACAACAGCAAAAATCCAACATTGTAAGTTTAGGTATGTGCTACAGTAAGAGGTAAAACTTTCTACAGTATGTCTCTCGTTCGTCATTTCCATAAAAATACGATGAGGTGGTTTCAATCACGTGGTTCAGATGTAATTAAAATTGGGCAGCAAAAAGACATTGGCTGGAGACAAATCGTCTTGCAGTGAATTATTCTTAACTTCTTGGACTGATGTTGAATGTATGTAAGTGAAAGTGAAAAATGTTTTGTTGTTATATCTTATTTATATCAAGAATGGATTATTTGGCCTCAGGTCATAAAGTGCATTGAGTGAGTACAGCCAATCTCATTGGAAAACAGCCACATTCATGTCTAATATATGTATAAAGAACATTAAGTAAAATGCATTCTTACATTAGTATTAGCCATATCATGAAAAACATATCACAGGATTTAAACAAACCCTCACAGTTTTAAGCCAGTTCTTGAGACTCATGACCATCCAAGTCAATTATTTTTATATTGAAAGATGACTTTAAATTTGTTTGCCAGAAATGGTAGCAAGCCAGGAGCAGATGAACTTGGCCCAGCTGCCTGTGGAACAGAGGGACTACTGTGCCCACTATCTCCTAAAACTCATGAAGTGTAAGAGGGACAACTGGCCCAACTTCCTGGCCTGCAAGCATGAGAGACACGACTGGGATTACTGCGAACACCAGGAGTGAGTGTTTCTGTCATTTACTCTGTTGTCATGGATTTTTAGAAAAGACTTATTTTAAGACCATTAAAACTTTGAAATTAATGTTTCTTTTTTTATTGAGACTCAATAAAAGCAAAAACTTTTTTTTTGAGCAAGAATTAAGATTTCTAAAACATTGCTGCTCAGAGGTTAAATAACCAGCCATTTATAACGGCAATTATTATTTCTTAATTTCCTATTTAATCAAATATTATGAAAATTGGATGATATACACCCACTGTGTCATTAACTAGCTGTTAACTCTGTCTTTCTGCCTTCAGCTATGTGATGCGCATGAAGGAGTACGAGAGGGAGAGGAGGCTCCAGCTGAGGAAGAAGAGAATCGAGGCCAAGGCTGAAGCTGCATAATCAGCACATCCTCTAATTCTTCGTCTTTGTATATATGAGCTGCTGTTCACAATAAACAACGCTGTTTAATCTTCACAACCTTTGGTCTTCATAGTATCAGATCATTCAGTGAGGTGACATCTTGTTCAACTACTTGTTTATAGAGTCTAAGGAGTTACTCTGATCCTTGGTTGCAGTGAAAGTGAGATTTATTATCATCTCTGAGCAGGCTTAAAGCCATGTGGTAGATAATAAAATATAAAATGAAAGTATACACTCTTTTAATGTTCTCTTCATTAATTTACTGATTCAAGATTCATTTCTACCTCTGCAGGCAATTGGTTTCCCACAGAATAGATTGTCCTCCCTTTTGATGAGAAAGTCCTAAGATCCTTTAACCAAAGGGGAAAGAACTCAAGTCTTTGAAACACTTCACCTGGAACACTGTACATAATTAAGCAAAACAACAACATTTTTGGTTTACCCTTTTTTTTAATAAATTACGTAATCACACCACAAATATTAAATGCTGTCATGGTCTCAAAGTAATGGATATCAAAACTGAACAGTTTAAGATTTGCTGAATTTCACCAGGTACAGATCCAGCCTCCAAATAACAGTATCGAATGACACAAGAGTGGTTGGACATTCTACAGAGCTTCTGTAGAGCTTGTCGTTCAACATACACTGAGTAGCTTGAAGGTGAAAACTGCTCTGGAAACTTAAATGCACATGTGCCAGTTAATCAATCAGAATAGGTCTCTAGTCAATAAAAAAATCAGATAAGTGTAGAGTTTTATATTTTCACTAAAGACAGGGGAGAGAGAGAACATTTGGATTGGCAGGAAAGGAAAAAGGGGAGTGCGGGGTTTGATGCTGTCAGTTAATCTAATGGGTTCGGGCATAGATTTTGGAGGAAGGAAGAGGGAGCAGTGCACTGTCTCAGTTGGGTTTGAGGGCGCTTGAACTTCTCCAACCGGTGGTGGGAGCTGGATGAGTTAGGAAGCGGGCAAATAGTGCTCTACAGGATGAATGGCAGGATGGGTGAGCGGAGGGGAGGGTAGTCGCGGAACTCCTTCAGGTAACTGCGGTGCTTCCCCTTGGCCCAGACGGTCATCTGGATGAAACCCACCAAGGTGAAGAAAGCCACCGGCAGGCACTGCGTCATGACTGTGAAACCAAGCCAGGAGCCAAGCTGCAACAGGAGAGGGGACGTTAGGTACACACTGCTACCAGCAGAGGGCAGCAGCCACAGGTTACATTCACTAATCTTTCAGTGTTTCTTGTAAGGCTGACCATAAGACATCACACCAAGAGCTGCACATGAGGCAACAAAAGCAAATGGGCTCATGCCCAAGACTTCATGCTGTACAATTACTGCTATGTTCTTTAAAGTTAAACTTGTCAAAACCCTGTCCTGTTGTCAAGAAATGAACATTATGTTCACACCTCCTGTAATGAATAAAGCCTGTTACCTCATAGGTGTAGTTGGGGCAGGAGACCAGCAGGAAGATCCAGGTGAAGGGGTTCTTGGTTGGATAGGGAATCTTCCTGGTCTTAGAGCCTGGATAAAGACAGAAACAGAAAGGAATTGTCACATTTTCTTTTAAACCCACCCACTAATTTGCAATGTTTATATTTTAGTCTAATATCATTGACCACTGATTATATTCTAATTTAACCTCAGTTTGACCCATATTTACTAGAATAGAGACATGATTCAAACGTGAAGTGAATTTTTTAGGGGCTTTTGAAAAGCCCCCAATACAATTGCAGACAGTTTTCTATTGAGTTTTTTTTAATTTATGGATTATTACGGCCTCAGATATTATGAAAATTACTTATCTTTGTTTATCACAAGCCATGTTTACATGGACACAGATAATCAGAATAAAATAGGAATAAATTTAAATCCAAGAATATCATCAATATTCATGCACTGGCTCCTGGTTTTTGGTGGTGGAAGGGGCACAACATTAACCATTGGTGTTATGTGAGGTTCCTGCTGTGGCCTACCCCTTCACATAGATCCACAAGAAGTATAAACTGCTGTGCTTGCAGCTTGATTAAAGAGAAAACCACAACAAACAAAAGTGACATCTGCAGCACATGATAGAGATCTATTTTGATGAGAGGATAGGCAACAGGCACGTACGAGAGAGAAGGTAAGCACGGGGAGAGGGGCACGCAAAGGAGCAATTTGACTGTGTTTGTTTACAGAAGGAAAAGCTTCTTCTTCTACTGTTTTGACCAGCAGAACTTCACTGCGCATGTCACAGTGAATTAATCCTGATTAATTGCTTGATACATGTACACACACGTTTGAATTGGATCACTTTATTTTGCGTCGATGTAAACAGTGAAGTTGGAATTTCCAATCAGAATGATTATAATCAGATTGTAGAAAAAATGCACATGTAAATGTGGCTACAATGAGTTTCTGAAAATAACTGGTCCACTGTCAATAGGATGTTTTTTCTAAAGGGAAAGACAGTATGTCAGAAAATGAGTTCCTCATTCACTCCAACCAGAATCATACAGTTATGTGTCTGATTGACAGTCGTGTGTGTGTGTGTGTGTGTGTGTGTACCTGGTGGACGGAGGTTCCGGAGAGCAATGTGAATGGAAAAGTTGCCGATCTGACAGAACTGAAAAGAAAACACTTATACCATTAACATGATGTCTCACTCAGTGTTTGTGAAGGTCAGGGCCTGTTTCTGCAAAAAGTCTTTTCACATTTGTTGAGAGTATCAAAGAGATGGAAACTAATTCAGCAGAAATATTATTTAAAGGAGACATATTATGCCCCTGTTCCACAAATTAAAATAGTTCCCAGGTGTCTTAAAGACATGTCTGTGACATGCTTTGGTCAAATCCCCCAAGCATCAAACATCACAGCTCTTTTAATCCGCTCAAAACAGCCCTGTTCAGAACGGCTGGTTTCAGTGCCTGTCCCTGTACTCACAGGGTGGTATAATGCAAATTTGAAAACTAATGACATCATTGTCTGACAACCGAGGGAGGAGCTTGAAAAACCACATGGATGTCAGTCTAAGGAGCCTGCAGATTACAGATTATTTTGTCAATTCTCACATTTTGGGGGCTGGAAGGCAAGACAAACACCCAAATATATGTTAAAGAGCTTTCAAAAAGTGATATTTCCATGATATGTCCCCTTTAAGTAATGTAAATGACATTTTGTTTATATTTATCTATCACCTTAAACTATACATGACACATAACAGAAGAAAGAGTCTCACCAAAAATATGATGAGGGCCAGTCTGATCTGTTGCTCCCCATAAACTGCAACAAGACAAATCAAACACAAGTCATGATTAAAAGCACACAGTGTATGCATGTGTTGCTGAGTGTGTGTGTGTGTGTGTGTGTGTGTGTGTGTGTGCCGTTCATACTCACTGGGTGGTGTATACAGCGGGTGGTTGATGTAATAGGCCATCCATGCTGCAAAGCCCCAGTAGTAGGTACAGTTCTGAAAGGAGAACACAGCAGGACGGTTGTCACTGAGACTTCCTCGTGGTGGCACAGATACACGGTTATTCATTCACCGTTGACTCCACACAACTACAGCACATACCAGTACGACAGTTTCATCAGGAGACTGATCTCACCTTAAAGATGTTGCGTAACGGCATTGTCCCATGAGAGAAGCGATGGACAAACAGCGTCTCCAGCAGTCTCTTAATGTAGTGGAAAGAGTGACACATACAGGCGAGACTGGAAAAAGCAGACAATTGAATTAGCCCAGGAACACTTTTTAAAAGGAGGATGCAGGTACATGGCACCCTGACAGCCAGAACAAGACACCGACAGTTTTATCATGTTGTCACAATCTCTGCTTTGATCGTGACTGGTAAGAAAAATGATAGAAAGCAATAGTTTGAGATTTTGAGGAAAACTGTTATTTTCTAACTTTAACTAACATTTGGCAAAACAGCATATAATGTGTTTTTTGAAACCAGGCTCGAATTAACAGAGGTGGATAAAGCACACAGCTCTATAACTAAAAGTGTCGACATCCAAAGCTGAAAGCTGTTCAGTAGTTATTATTTCTGTTATATACTGGAGTACGTACGTGTTTTTGTCAGTGTATTGTTACTGTCCCACAGAGCACTTTCAGAACCCACTGACTCTGACTCATCCTACTGGATGAACTGACTGACTGTTGGAGCTGTAGAGTTATTAGATTGTAGAATACGACGCTGAACTGTGTTTCCTCCTGTGACCTGATGTGATGATCTAAAATTCATTGCACAGACTAAAAGCTGCTTCAAACTCCTGCTAACCAACTATACAAAATGTTTGTTAACGTGTGTTGAGGACACTCACTGTACGACCCAGTGTTTACTGGTGGTGAAATCATATTTGGGTGCGTAGATGAAGGGAACCCTGAAGTAGAACATCAGATAAATGACCAGAGGACCAGTGTACTCTGTCAGAAAGACCTGAAAAGAGAAGACAGGACAAGATCAGGAGTCGGAGCCTCAAACATCTTGGATTTGTTCATATGCTGGCATGTTAATGTTAGAAAGATACATTTAAGAATCCCTCTGCACTGCATGCGTTCACTTCCTAGCTCTCCTCAGTTAATACAACTTTAACTTTTATGACTGAACTTTACAACAGCGAATTAACCTCGGGGTCAGTAGGAAACTTCTGCCCCTGTCTCCCTTTTTACCAAGGGGGAAACCTCAATATATCTCTGCTTTATACCACACAAACACTAGTGTCTGTGGGCTTGTCACGACTGTGTGTAACTGTGACAGCAAGACACATTTTGCTGTATTCGGACGCCTCGGCGTTGCACTCACTGTGACCCAGCTGATCTGAGCTCCCAGGTCTCTGAAGTAGAAGGTTGCCGTGGTTCCCACAGGAAGATGCTGCAGAACATCCTCATCCTTCAGAGACTTCCCCTCTGAAAAACACATTTACAGTACATTAGAGGTTGATCGAAGAGTGAACCATTACTACGCTCACGTTAATAATACTGATAAACTATCACGCTTTGGCTGACTTACTGGGGTCGAGGCGAATGGACTGTCTGGCAGGGTACCACTGAGGATCTGAAAAAGACAGATAAAGTTGTCACAGACCTGTTAAGACAGGACATACAGCCAGTGTTTCTATGTGCTCCGTGAAGAGCTGCTCCATCATAAATCTGATTTATGAGGCTTGAGTTGTCTGCAGAGAGATGACACTCACGGCTCTTGTGGAACATGGACTTGATCTCCCCAATAGTGGCATTTGGCTCGACCTACAAATAACACATCAATAATAAGTTGAGGGACACACACACACACACACACAAGGTACAGATAATAACCTCGTTTTCCATTTATCATGGCGATTAGTGGTAAATTTAGCCCTGGCTGTGCCGACACACCCCATGGACAAGGGCTGTTTAACAGCTGGTATTAGGGCTTGACGACAAATGCATACACACACACGGACACACAGACACACACACAGATGCATGCATAATAACAGCGAAAGTACACGACCTTCTGCCAGTTTGCCAACTACACCAAATATAAACACAGTGACAACAAAACAGAAACACGAAGAGCACAGCAAAGCAGATCTGGACACGCACGCAGTTGTTAAAGATGGGATAATGGAGCAGTGAATCCCCCCTGGACTGAGGTCGAGTCAGGTGATTCAAAGTCATCAACAGATTTCCATTACCTGATCAAATGTCTGTATCTCTTTGAGTTGTGGCAGCTTATACAAGACAAACCTCACTAATACTCTTCCATTATGGACTGACAAAAAAAAAAAAACACACACCCTTCACTATTTTGTAAGTGATGGACTGTGTATCCTTTAAGTTACTGTACAGAACTAGAGCGAATCACACCAACAGTTGTCAACTTATTGCTAAAACAATAGATCAGAACATTCCTTGTGCCTATGAAAACAAACCCTGCAAAATCATCTGCACAGCTCAGGCATCAGCATCTAATTTCTCTCAAGCCTTTGACATTTGTGTATTCAGGGACTGGTTTTTAGCAGTAGGTCATTTGCTAGAGAGTGAGACATTATGAAAGTGTGTCATTCCATTAATGTGTTGTACTGTGGCTTTCGAGAGGAGCTCATGCTGCACATGATAAACATGGCGCAACATGAACTAGCACAATTGCACTTTTTATGGTGCAATATGGGACTTGGTGCAATATTGGATGCCCTTAATTCTTGTTTTCTGATATGATGTTTTTAATATACTTATGCATGTGTGTATGAATGTGAGTATCTATCTATCTCATGAATCTACATGGTGGTGTAGCAGGCTGCATGAATTTCAAACTCAAACCAGTCAATGGCAAATCACTATTAAACCGTTAAACCACTGAACTCTGCAGGGAGACTTTCTTTTGGAAAGTGCGTCATTAAACACCTCTTACAGAACTAAACAGCTGCAGTAGAGACCAGTACTCTCATTCTGTTATTGCTTTTCATGTGAGAGTTTCAGTCGCAGTGGTTTCCTTCGCAGACTGTCTGGTCCATCTGCAGTAGACTGAAGAAATGTAGCACTGTACATGACCTGGCTCCCGATCACGTCCCCCTGAAGACCACGTGCCATTTTCAGCAGGATGACATCATTGAGGACCCACCTCTCTTTGACCCCTGTAGCCCTCCTCTCTTTTACAGGCTTCATTTAGTGTTGAGATGGCTGAGTCTGTCTTTTCGCACTATACTGACCCAGCTGTGGTAGCCTACTTTAGGAAACGGGCTCCCCAAAGGGCCGTCTGTCCAGATCCGGAGCTATATCCGTCATATCTGTGAACGAACTCTCCCAAGGCGTTAATATCGAGATGCTGTCACCATGGAAACTCTGTTAAGCCGTCAACAGGGTATAATCCAGTAAGGGTAGCACCTTATGTGTTGCGGTCTTGAGGAGCAGGCTTGGTAACACCACTGCAAACTTGGCTAATGCAACTCCATACACCAACGGCCCTCACACCAACGATACACTAAACCCTCCTAATGCAACATCACTGACTTACAGGCAGAGCACTTACAGATAAAAGCTGCATGAGACTAAGATAACAAAATGAAGGCCAAGTGCTGTTTACTCTAGATATACCTGATAAAACAACAGGCCTAAATATCATATCAAAATAAATGTGGCAAATAACAGTGATATCCTCAATGTAAACAACACCACAGCTCCATCACTCAGTATCACACTGGCCAAATACCCATTAGACAGATAAAACTTTAAGTGAAAGGAAAGTACAGCTTCCTGTCATGTCAAACGACGCATTTATATAGCCACTAAGTTAAATGTAAAATAATGCAACTGACCTCAAAACAACTTGTTTCTTCATGAGACAAATTTAAAATCAAATACACAAAATGTCACTCATTCAATCTGCCATTGTCACAAACATGTAGCAAAAGATGAACACACACCTGCATCTATTTTGCACTTCGCGACCTCTTGCGCAGCAATAATTTTCATCAGCTCCTGTCAAGAAGGTTTTGTTTTCACCCGTGTCTGATTTTGTAAAAAAGTTCTGAAACCAATTTGCTCTGAACTTGGGGAGGGCAGGGAACAGATCACTGTTTCTTTAGGGACAGATCCAGATCGTTAACTATGACTTTTTTATCCTTCAGTCTGTTGTATATAGTTTAACATTAATGCACCCACCTATCATAGCTGGTGAAAAAGATTTCCATTTCTGTTTCCACAAAATGTTAAGAACAACATGCTGCTAGTGGCATAATATGGCAATAAGGTCAATTCTGGACAAAACCTGCTGCTGAAGTCCATTTCCAAAAATGTGTTGAAACTAGGGCTGTCACAATCATGACATTTTAGTTGATGATTAATTGCCATACAAATAATTGTGAATAATGATTTAATTGTCTTTTTTTGATCATTTTATGCCACTATTATAATTTAAGTGTATTTATTTATATAGCACCTTTAAAAGCAAATAGTCTTTGCACCAAAGTGCTTCACAAACAAAACCTTAAAGAGGTTTTACACCAAAATAAAAACAAACATAGTTTAATAATACACATACTTCTTATGAAGAAGAAGAAGAGCCATTTATTGGATTAAACACTGGAACATAAAAATAAAAACTGCATTTCTGTTTGCCTTTAGGTTTTGATGTCAATAGATGCTCATGGAAATGCGGCTGTTGAATATTAGAAATTAAACAGTTTGTGGCGCACGTGATGCGTCATTAAAAGAGGACCATTCAAACCTCAAATGGTGGAAAATGACGAGGAACTAGTGATGGAAATGTGACGTTTGTATTCGTTTCAGCTGTTTTTATACTGATGAATGGAAACGATTTGAACGATTATGCAAAATAACTGCGGTCAGCTCAGATAACTGCGATCAGGTGATTATGTAATAATTGTGACAGATCTAGTTGCAACCAGTGCCAAAATGACTGTAACATACAGGATTTAACACGTACTGATAAAATAATATGCTTTCCTAAAATAATCTCACATAGTTTCTGTGCATATTTTCCAAAGTGCTGTGGCAGGACAAACACGTGTGTCACCTTCACCTTTGAGTGTTTCTCTGCAGAAAACCTGCTGCTTACACACACACACCTGCAGCTTTGAGGCCATAGTCTGAGGTGGTGTTGTAATGTCTTATCGTGAGCAAGGTTATGTCCAACCGCTGCAATGACTAGTTCAATCCCCAACAAAGGTTAACTTTCACAACTGCAGCGTTTGTTGCACAGCTGTCACATCTGCGTGGACAGCCTGTGCGTGTTGAGGACTTACTACCTTACCCAGGTAACTGAACCCAGCAGTGTTGTGTCACATGTGTGAAAGGGCTCTCATTAGCACAGAGTTACACTAACAGGGCAACACACCCACTGACTGACAGCGGGGGCAACAGCTACAGCAGCTCTACTATGTTCTAGAAAATGCCTGACGCACAAACACACGTCTGTGTTTTACAGTAATACAGCACCCCACACGCTGCACCTGTTGTTTTAAGTAAAACATACGGCCACAAGGACAATTAAATGCGCACATACAGTCATTATTAAAAATGAAATGTAGCAGAGATGAGGTTAGTGCAGTGTGAGTTAAATGACATCAAGGTACAATTTGTTGTAATGAAGAAAAAAAATGAAGTTCTCACCTTGTCCAGGAAGCAGAGCTTGTCCTTGGTCTTGGCATCCAGTATCTCCACCTCAAAGAAAACAACAGCCTTTTTAGCTTTTTTAGCAGGTTTGCGTTTGACAGG
>OMNW01035290.1:29030-49296 GCA_900303245.1 Selene dorsalis | reverse complement strand
ATCCCTAACTTGCTCGGCCATGACTCGTTGAAGGAGGCCCAGCAGCAGTCGGCGGCATGGCTGCCCCTCATCTCCAAGCTCTGCCACCGGGACACCAAGAAGTTCCTGTGCTCGCTGTTCGCCCCCGTGTGTCTGCCGGAGCTCAGCGGGCCGGTCAGCCCCTGCAGGAGCCTGTGTGAGGCCGTGCGGGACGGCTGCGTGCCCGTGATGAGCGCCTTCGGGTTCCCCTGGCCCGAGATGTTTAACTGCACCCGGTTCCCTCGCGGGACCGAGCTCTGTATCCCGGCAACCGGAGAGCAGGAGGGGCGGACGGCGGAGGAGGTGAAGCACGAGGAGGCGCTGAAAGGTCAGAGGATGGATGGGCTCGGTAGTTATTGGTCGTTTACTTTTGTCTTCGATTATCATGCCGAATATTTTGATGAAGAGCAGATCTGATGCGTAGAAGTTACAAAATTAACAACTGAGAAACTTCGATTTTCACACTCAATATTGACCAAAATAATAAATTAATTATGAAAATAGATGCTAAATAGCTGAGGAACCATTGACTGAGATTTGACTAATAAATTAGTTAAAGTTGCAACTTTATTTTTGTACTCATCACTGAGTCAGGTCATGCATACAGGGAAACTGTCAGCTACACCTACAGCCTAGCCCTACTACATTTCACATAGACTGCATTTACTATACTGTGCAGTTTCGAAATAGGCCTAGTTATACTTTACTTGAGTATTCTGATATCTGGTATTCATGTATAGTTACTTTATAGAATGTGATTTTACATTAAAACATACAATGAGCTTATAACTGACCATGCATTTTGAAAGATTAACAAAGTTTTACAAGATCTGCAGTGTAGCTGTGGTTTCTAATTATGTTTCAGATGTTCCACCAAACAATCCCACTTCAAATGATCTTCTGTTAAAAGTAAATTTTAAAAATAACAGCCTATACTTTTCCATATCATTACACTGGATGTATTTTATTGCACAATGCACAAGCTAGAGTTCCATTAGCATATCATCGTATTATTATCCAATGCAATCTTGTCATGAATATGTTGCTATCAGTGCTTCTTTCTGTTTACAAGAAACAATCAATCTTAGTATTAGAAGTTCATAGTCAATTGAGACTTAGTACAAATCGTGCATGTATATGGTCTGAGTCTAAGGTGCTAAAAAGTTTCTGCTCAAAAAGCAGCAGTCCTAACCCAGCCTTGTGGTTTTTATTGTTGCATATCCACTACAGACACTCACAATTATCTAATCCCCTCTCCTTTCCATCCCCCAGGCAGCGTAATCTGTGATGCATGCAGTCTGGCTGCTGAAGGAGAGACTGACATCCAGGAAAACTTCTGCCACAGTCCATATGGTGAGAACAATATGATGTAGAAAATCTAAAAAAGAAATCTAAATTGTAAATCACCTTTTCATTCCAGTATTACTGCAATTAAAAAAAACTTGATTCTCTCAAAGAGGCCACAGAAGAAATCAGAGGTTGTTTTACAATGTGTCTGAAATGACGCCTGTTGCCTCATGTTCTCATTGTCTCTGTCACAGCATTTAAGATGCGTCTGGGCAGTGTGTCGACTGTGGGAGGGGACCGTCAGCTGGTGCCAGTGGCCCGAAGCCGTATCCTGAGGTGGGCAGGGGGAGGTGCAGAGAGGGCAGAGGGAGTCGGAGGCGCAATGGCCCACAGTGCTTTGTGGCTGCACGAAGGAGGCACCTGTACTTGCCCTGGCTTGGATATTGAAGACGCAAATGAAGACAGGAGGCTGGAGGAGGGACAGATGGCGAAAGGACAAGCTAAAGGGGGGAAGGAGGGAAACAGGGCTCCCAGTGGATGGTACCTGGCCCTGGCTCAGGCTGAGGAGGGAAGACTGGTGCTGACCAGGGTGGTGAGGTGGACCAAAGGAGACAAAGAGCTGAAGAAGTTTATCAGAGCTCTTCTCAAGCAGCCCTGTCCAGAGCTGTAGACATGGAGTCATCAATCACTGTAGTCCTGCCTCATGGACATTACTCTGTTACTCTTTTTTCTGTTTTTTGTATGTGTCTTTTTATTCTTTTTCTTTTTTTGCACTGATAATGGACTTCATTTTTATAGACTTAAAATGGAGAAGAGGTGTTGTTAGTCTCACAGAGGTGTCAATCATAAGCAATTGTGGCAAAAGTTATAACATATATGTAGATGATGAGGATAATTCCAGCTCCAGCAATATTTGTGGATTTTATTTTTATTTGTATCTTTGTGTACATTTATGTAAATAGGCAAGACAGAATGTTTCTGTGAAAGACCATGATCATCTCATCAAGTTTTCTATTGATACGTATTTGAAATAAAGCAGCATAATTGTTGTTAGTCCTGCAATGATAAAATATTTTCTGACACTGTCCTGCATTCTTATCACAACACTTTTATACACAAATATAATATAATATGTCTATTTTTCTTTGACTTCTGTTTTATAAATATGTTTCACTGCAGCTCAAGCATCAGTAGTTAAACAAGTGAAAAGACAAGGGGGCGATTATCACATGTTAAGATCCTGTAATTTCAAGTCGTGTAAGAAGAGAAGCACTGAAAAAAAAGACAGGATGAGAAATGTGATATCATCTGAGCAATAAATCATTTAGATTTGGGTTTAGACTCCTGTTTTTTGCATTTTGTTTTAGTTATCATGATTCAATTGTAGATTTGAAATAGCTGGTTGGTTTTTATTCAGTTTTTTAAAGAGACATTTATAATGTGTTGCATTAGATAATATTCCATAAATTTGTTTTTTTGTGTGTGTTTGTAGTTTTTCTTGATCTTTCCATCATGACTCATGAAAAGAAATCGGACTCCATACAACCACACACAGACACACACCTGTTGATGTTAACTTGATATATCAAATGTCTGTTTCACGCTGGCTCTCCCTGTCTCACTGTCTCTGCTCCGTTTTAGTATCGGTCTATTCAGAATATCTGGAGAAGAGCTCAGCTGTGAGTTTTAGCTAAATCTACAAAAACTGATGTTTGACAGCCAACACTGACACACTGACACCAGCTTCAACAGCTGTTAACTGGAAATAACTACAGGACATATACTGTCATGCACGTAATGCATAAATTATTTATATCCTCAGGTCTCTTACCTTCTCCTACACACACACACACACACATACAGACACCTCGTCGTCTGTCTGCACAGTTGAAGTACCACTTTCATCTTTGCCATCTTAAGCGCAGCATCTCTGCTTCCACCAGGCCTTTCTGAAAACAGGTGAGTTTGTCTGTGTGTTTATCATGGGGGCAGTAACAGAGACTTACTGTTAACATTCATGCAAATATGTTGTGACATCTGTTATGTGCCGAGCAGTGCACCTGTGGAGTCTTCAGTTACCCACGGCAGTAGAAACATCTAGAGTGACGCCACTTTCTCTCGCGTCCACCACAGGACAAAAGCAACGTCACTTGTTTCTGTGTGGATCTCATCTTGCATTGTTCAAAGCTTGGAAAATATTTATTAAGGGTTTTATTAAAAACCCTTGTTTTTTTATGTGAACTGTTCATACGACATTTTAGTAAAAGTTGAATTAAACCCACTGAACTGAGTTTTGTGTGTGTGTGTCTCTGTATGAAACAGGATGGTGTCTCCAGCTATTGCTCTGGCCTTTGTCCCCCTCCTGCTGACACTGATCATCAGGTACCGTCACTACTTTGTACTGTTCTATCGGGCGGTCCTGGTCAGGATATGGAAGGACTGTGTGACTGGCCTGACTCGAGAGGAGCGTGCCTACCAGTATGTTCTCACTCATGCCACCCCTGGAGACCCTGACAGCATCCTGGACACCTTCGATGCCTGGTGCAGCAAGATGGAGTTCATCAGCAACATTGGGCCTAAAAAGGGTAAGAGGATAATGAAGACAACATGACTTAAAGCCCACACAATGCATCACCACATACTGTGCATATATGTTTGTTTTTGTGTGTTTGACTTCTCTGTCTACAGGGAAGATCCTGGACCGCCTGCTGTCGGAGCAGAGCCCGTTGACAGTGTTGGAGCTGGGTGCCCACTGTGGGTACAGTACTGTAAGGATCGCCCGCTCTTTGCCTCTGGGGGCCAGACTGTACAGCGTTGAGATGGACCAGAGGAACGCAGCCATCGCTGAGAAAATCATCCGCCTCGCAGGGTTTGATGATGACACTGTGAGGGAGCAGAAAGATGTGACCTATCTCTGACATTTCACTGTATATCCAGTGATCTCCTTTTGATAAAAACCTACTAGAAGGACACCAACATTATTTGTTTTTATACAAACTGGGACATGTCGCGGTCAGGTTTTAGATACAGAGAGTACTATAATATTGAGACCTGTCCTGTGTTCTGTGTTCTCAAGGTGGAGCTTATCGTGAATCCATCTGATGAAGTGATCCCTCGCTTGCGTTCTGACTATGGTTTGGAAAGGCTTGATTTTGTCTTCATGGACCACTGGAAGAAATCCTACTGCCCTGATCTGCAGGTAGGAAGAATGATTCAGTCAATAAAAAGAATACCTACATATTAATGAAAATCCTGTCTCATAGTTTATTCTCTGTCAGTCTGTCAGAAGTGACCACATGTCACGTTTTATCTTAAGAAACGCCATAAGTGTATTTTGGAATTGAGATGGTACTAAATAAAGACATGACAGTTATGATCTGTACTTCTCTTACCTGGTTAAATGCCACAGTTACATTTCACTGTCTCTGTTTGTCACAGATGTTGGAGGGCTCTGGTCTGCTGGGAAAAGGCTCCATGATCGTGGCTGACAACGTGCTGTTTCCTGGGGCCCCGAAGTTCCTCAGACACATTCGCAAGAGTGGCCTGTATGAGTGGAAGGTCCACCGTGCCACACTGGAGTACAGCAAGGGCATCAGAGATGGGATGGCTGAACTGGTGTACCTGGGAATCAAGTAGATCATACAGACTGGGAAACCACACACTGCTGCACAAATACACATTTAAAAAGAGGGATGATTGAATTCTTTTTTTTTTTTTTAGCTCATGTTAAAACTATTCAGAAGACTAATGTGATGGAAACAATGAATATGAATATTCTTCCTAAAAAAAAAACAAACCCTCATCTGAAAACTTAACACAAAAATGAAATGCACGTCATCTCTCTAAAGACCTCACTTCCAGCGCCCTCTACTGGGGAAAAGACACCTATAAAATACATCCTCATGAACACCTTTAGTAAGAAGTGCATAAGTAGTATGTTTTTGGAAACCAGATTCCTGTTGGGGATTTTTGTCACTTGTCACCATCTGGTGTCATCAACTTCTGTCAGCTATCTGATAAAAAATAAATAAATGACCACAAGAGAAAATTCATAATTTGTTATTGGTGTGTTAATAATATATGAAGTCTATGTAAAAAAAATGTAATACTGAAATAACTTTGCCCTATGGTAAGAATTGTGACCAACTCCTGTTAAAACCTTAGCTGAGCTTAAATGTTGAATTACATAAAGTGAATTGTGGACATCAGCACCATAATATTCAGACAAATAATCAAATAAATGGTGAGTTTTACCAACACTAAAATTAGATTACTCTTCATCGGTGCTGGACTTTAATTCTGTAATTTTTATCTCCTTGAACTTCACTAACACACATGTCGCATACATGTGTGCTCTTTATTAACAACAAACCAAAATGTAGAAATCAGACACACAATAAACAAAACAGGAGTTCATTAAAATAATTTAATTTAATAGAAACTGTCAAGGCCTCTTTTCTTTTCAGTACAAAAAAGCAGGGCCTTGGTGAGCACAAACATGAGACACTTTCATTATGTGTCCATAACATTTAAATACATCACTGTGAATGACCAATTTACTTGTTAAAATATGAACATAATAATATTTAACAAGCCTTTCTTAAACTGCTACTGAAGGTATGACATATGTAATGAAAGATGACATACACAGCAGCTGTGAATTGGACTGTGTGTATTGACGTCTTAAAAGCTAATTTTGCTGACTTAACTGGAGTTTGTGCTCGTTCAGCTAGGACTTTTGAGAAGTGGCACATGACTGGAGATATGACTGAAGGTTAAAGTTTGAATGGGTGAGATCACAATGACGACACCAACCAGTGGCACTGCTGCATGGGAGTTTGCCCCTGTGGTTGCAAAACAGTAGGACCTTATATTGTATTTTATAGCACTGAAGATGCGGGGAAATGCTGTAAGTGGATTGATGATTACATGTATCAAGCTGGTTTACTGATTTACCACAAAAAAAATATGGCACCTGTGAAGAATGATGCTTGAACAAAGATCCATGCGTTATTTTCACAACAGTGTGCTACTGCAACACTCCCCACATCGTCCACTGCTGACTGAAGCTTGACAGGAGATACTACCCAATCTTTATCTGAAGGATATTGTGGTACAACACCTAAGTCGATTATACAGGTTTGCTCAAATAAAAAAATATATCTGTCACAGACTGAAGAGGCAGCAGTCAAGTCTTGAGTGGGGAGCAGACATCCAGTGGCAGACAGCTTGATGAAAACTAAAACTGTCTTTTGTCTTAAATCATCCATTGGTCTTGGTCTTGGTCTGCTCCCTCCATGTCCACCTGAGAGACAGAGACAGAGACAGATTAAGGACTGTAAATTTCACTCTTTGTGGACATAAAAACAGATGAAACAGAAACCAACATTTATCATGTTTAATAGCTGTTCCAATTAATTTTTAGATATTTAACAATCTTGTGTTAATTAGGAAAGATCGTCTCCAAGCACCTCATTGATCTCGCCATCATCAGGTGACTCATTGTAATCATTCATCTCATCCATGTCCTGCATGTCCTCTTCATCTTCAGAGTCTTCCTCACTGTCTTCCTCATCCTCGTCATCCTCCTCGTCCTCCTCTTCATACCCTGCCTGTGCGCAGTAAATGAAATTAGCATAAACAGATGAAGAAACACAATCAAAACAGAACAGCTCATTTAAAAAGGCTTCTGAACAGGTTTATTGAGTAGGGACTATTTTTTTTCAGCAGATATTACATCTGGTACTGTAGAAGCAGATTGCAACATTTCTTAGTAGGACAGACCTTCCCAGAATTAGAAGCTTTGTATGTGTCGTGTCCTCACATGAACTCCAGGAAAACAGGATGCTGGAGTTGGGAAACTCCAGGCCAGGTTCCGGGCCAGGCTGACCCAGAACATGTTCTGATACTTGAAATGTAGAAAACAAAATGCTGGAGTTGGGAAACTCCAGGCCAGGTTCCAGGCCAGGCTGACCCAGAACATGTTCTGATACTTGAAATGTAGAAAACAGGATGCTGGAGTTGGGAAAGACATGATGCACACACACACGCACATGTATCATGTGCACACTCCACACATACATATGCATTTCACTCTTACACACATACACACACCAAGGGTATAAAGGTTTTGGGAAGATCTTACTTTGGGGGTTGTTTCATGAATTCGATTACTGTATGTCGTGTTGAAGACATGCGCTAAATAAAGATCCCGTTTGGCTGTTCGATACTTTCTCCGTAGTTCTTTATTCTCTACTGCAGTTTGGACATAATTATATTTTGTTGAATCGAGGAATTTTCCCACATAATTGGCGTCACGAACAGGATATCGTGGGAAATTGTGGGCAGCTTTGAGAAAGGAATATCCGACGAGAGTTGATCCAAAAACACTGCGCGGTGATGTGTTCACAGATACTGATAATCCTGGTGCATACATAACCAATCAGATGAAAAGGTGGAAAGAAGAAACTGAGGAGGACATTGACCAAAGTCAAGTGCTGACGACTTTGTTCAGAAACGCGATTGTTGACGCACTCCCCACACAAGTCCAAAGCAGGCTTAAAGATGTAGTGGGGCTAACAACAATGCCACACAGACAGTTTTGTGACAATGTGATTCATGCTGTAGATAAACACAGGAAAGACGTACAGAGACAGAGGGAGCAGGACCGTGAGGTCCAGAGAAAGCTGGCACAGATGCAACTAAAAGACCTACAATCCAAGAACAAAGTGTCAAACTGGACAAACCAAACTGTCGCCAACATGAAGTGCAGCAAGCCCCAACTTTTAATTGTTTGTGCCACAACACATTTGTTGAGATCTGGTGATGTGCGCTGTGGCAATGACCATATAACATGTTAGAGGATAAAAAATGTAGTACCTCAAATATAGGTTTCCCAATGGGCATCAGGTTGTTGTCCTTCTCTGCAATGCTCTGCAACTACAGTCAGAAAAATAAACACAACTATAGAGCCTGACTGATAAAAAGCCAGAGAAGGAACGTGTGCATATCTGGTCAATAAAAATGGTTAATAGTTGTTCAAAGTCAACAAAGATATCAGGGAAATCTAAAGGCTGTGCCTCAGTTAAAATGTCCACCTTCCCACATATGGCCACAATCCCCTCATGATAAAACTTTTACAGTGTTTGTGTGGAAAAATCTGGATGTCATATCAATACATCAGTAAGTGATATGGTACAAACGGCTATGTTAGTTAGCTTGAGGAGGAGACGGTGGGACAGAGGTTTTGTTTACCCAGGTTTGGTGCTGCTGCTCCTGCTGATGCAACTCGGTCTCGTCCACACAGGGTCGGTCCAAGTTGAACCACAGGGACTCGGTTATTCGCGGGAAGAGAGACGGGAACAGCGTGGACATGTCTGTCACATAGGGACAACAACGACGACGACAACAACAACAACAACACACGCAGACACAGTCAGTCGGCAGGTGGTATTTATGCACATTTAGCCCCCAATACTGAGCGTCAAACTGGGTCCTAACTGAAGAGATAACGTTGGGTATCTGTCAGAGTCACTGTCACATAAATGATATTAAACATGGAAGGTAACGAAACACAGAAGTTAAAGTCTCCGCGCTCTGACACAGACAAACTTTGCAATGGAAATTCACCTCAGTCAATACTCTTGGTAACGTATCGTAGTATAATGTCCTATTTCCTGTTATAGAATAGTATAAGTACCTGGCAGTCTCTCGCTGCAGCTTTGTAGAAATTCAAAAACAAATTTTACCGGAAGTTGCTGGTGTTCACTATCCAGGAGTCCTCTGCTCCAGTGGCATTTAACAAAGGTTCCGTGTGTAGGGAAGATCGCGGGGAAAGACGAAGTGATCGTACCCTAATAGTAGCAATATTGCAGATATTCCCCCGTTGTATTTTTAAATACCGATAAACATTTTAATCAAGTACGTTTAAGGGTGTGACATGTTCTGGGAGACGAATAGACGACATTCATTATTATTATTCCCGGATCAAAAACTATCTCCGTTACTTTTTTTCTCTTCTCTGGATCCAATATTGTTTTGTTTTGTTTTTTCTTGCTATGAACTGAGTTTTTGCCTTTGAGCACAAATGATGAACTGAAAACAACGACAACAACCGAGAACCAGAAATTGAGTTTTGAGTTGAATTGTGTTTTCTTGCGTTGTGGACGTTGGGACTTGGAGTGAAGTTATTCTTTAATACACAAAATTTGCTTTTGACTCTCTGTGTGCTGATTCTGCTTGTGTTGATTGGGTTAATGTTTGTTGAGTTCAGTCATTCAGTGGGTAAGAGGGGTTACATTTTAAGTGTATTGTAGTTCGGTTTGAAACCAAAATCAAACCATCACAAACTTTCCCAAAACATAGGCGAATCACCAATCTATAGTTGGCTGACAGCCTTGGAAGGGATCAGGAAGTACTGTACTTGGTCCTGTAGTACCACCAGTGCTTAATTTGTGCCGGATCCTGCCGGAACAAGATACGGCACCTCGCCGGTCGGGACCGGTACCTATTTGATCGGATCCTGAACCCCGATCATCTGTCAATCAAAATCTGTAAATGAACTGTGTGTAATCGGTCTGTCTCATTGTGTCTGTACTCTGTCTGTGTCTTATTTCTCTTTGAAGTTACTCATAGATCGCCCATTTGCCTGCTTTGGATGCATTTTCATCTAAGAAAAAAGAAAAGAGGGGAAAAGGAAAAAAAAAATTTGACAGACGCCAATCATCAGGTTACGCAATGACGCAACCGGCGACGCACACGTTTTTTGTATCGCTAGTATCGCGTTGCGCGTTATTGATGAGGAGCGATGCGTGTGGGACTTTGTGTTGTGACCTGTCCATGGACAAATTAAGCACTACTGAACCCTAACTCAGCAGTTATCCACCAGCCTTTGCAGCTTTAAATGTTGTTTATGTTTTGTTTTATTATTATCATTATTAGTTTTTTTATTCTGATATACACTCAAGCACATTTACGAATTAACGATGTGACAACCTTTAAACGTTTATTGTGGAGTCACGAGACCACCAGCACACGCCCTGCTGAAACTTATCTTAACTGCAATCTTGTCTGGTTATTACCAGGTCACACTGCCATTTAATACCAAGTATACACTGTGTGTGTGTGTGTGTGTGTGTGTGTGTGTGAGAGAGAGAGAGAGAGAGAGAGAGAGTAGCTTAGACCTTGAGATAAGACAAACCTTCAACACAACGGGTCCCATAAAACTCACACACTCACATTCATGAACATACTCTGCACCTTTCACGCTCTTTCCCTCCGTGTGAGGCAGACTTTGGACTTTTGAAACATATTAAGTGAGAGTTTTCACATCTACCTTGTGTAAGGACCAACCTCATTTCCACTTACACTCACATGCACACACATGTTTATGTGTCTTTTCTAAATCGTGTTTCAGCTCACTAGTGGGAAAGGTGACTAGTAGGGACACTCATTTCCAGGATAATCTCTTCAGGACCAAGGTAAGGTGAATCTGTTCATCCTTTAGCCATTATTTTTTATTAAACTATAAGACAAGATGACTTCATGATTTATTCAGTGTGCGTTCTGATTCCTTTACAAGATGTAAGACGGTCTGGATGATTTACTTGGTTGTGGTTCTGGTGTGTTTATTTTTACTTGTGTGATAAAATAAAAATAAAAAAACTGTATAGTCAAATACATTTATACTATTGTATCTTCCCCCGCAGGAAATACCTAGTCAATCAGATTACATAATACATTGTAATGATTAATGTGTTACCAAATCCATGAATGTATGCAAACAGTGAAGAGATCGCTGTTACCAAAGACTATTCAAAATGAGTCGATCCTCCCGAAGCTCATAACATCCTCTGTCTATTATGTCATCCCAAAGAAAAAAGGCCATAAAATTTGTCAGAATTAGATCAGTGCATGGGTTTGTCAATTCTTTGGTCCAATGACTTGTCAATTTCATTCTAGAGGAGAAGTGAGAAACACAAACACAGTGATTAAATGAAGATATTATACTTTGATATCTGTGATATTACTCCATTGGCAATGTACAAGCAAAAAGACTTGGTGTATGTTCGCCCATTGTTTATTTTCCTGTTTTACGCCTCCCTCCTGCAGAGACATGTGGGTTGTCATTTCCTTGCTGCTTGCCCTCTCCAGTGGGGCTCTGTCTCTGAACAAACTCAACATGTGTATGGACGCCAAACACCATAAAACAGAGCCAGGCCCTGAGGGACAACTTTACCTTCAGGTTATAAATACAATACGTGATAGAACAAAATACACGGATAGAATAAAAATGTTCCTTCCTGTAATGTCCCTTTAAATTCTGATCTTGCTGCCTCAGCTGACCCAAACAAAAAAAAAGAAGCACTTAGTGACCTCTGAACCCTCTTTGCCTTTCCTTTCTCCAGTGTTCCCCCTGGCGCGACAATGCCTGTTGCACGGCTAACACCACCACAGAAGCCCATGAGGACAACTCCTACCTGTACAACTTCAACTGGAATCACTGTGGTGTTATGAGCCCCGAGTGCAAGAAACATTTCATCCAGGACACTTGCTTCTATGAGTGCTCACCACACTTGGGACCCTGGATACAAAAAGTGTGTACTGTCTTTCTTGTATGTGTGTATTTCCAACACTAGATGGCAGCATAAGATATTGAAATGACTACAGGGGTTTGTTAGGATAGCTGCCTTTTATATCAGTGCATTGTAACTGTCTTGTGAAATGTGGCTCACACAAACTGGTGAATTGTGTTGAATGATGTGTCAAGGTGGATCAGAGCTGGCGTAAGGAGCGTATCCTGGATGTGCCCCTGTGCAAGGAGGACTGCCATAGTTGGTGGGAAGATTGCAAGAATGATTACACTTGTAAAACTAATTGGCACAAAGGATGGGACTGGAGCTCAGGTAAGTGCACAACACACACACAGACCAGTGGATACACACAATGTTGCTCATTTTGTGAGATTCAGATCTTTGCACACATGGTCCATAAAAAGCATTAAGCTCTATCAGCTAAACACATACAGGGATTTCCTCACTGGTTTTCCAGCTTAAATATTTAAAGTCCAATATCTCTATATGTCTCTCTCTGTGGCAGGTACTAACAAATGCCCTAAAGACAGCATGTGCAGAAAGTGGACCGATGTTTTCCCCACACCCAAGTCCATGTGTGAGCAAATTTGGTCCAACTCCTACCTTTACACCACCCACTCCAATTCTTCAGGTCGCTGCATGCAGCTCTGGTTCAGTGGGCCAAACCCCAACAAGAAGGTGGCTGAGTACTACCTCAACAACGCGCAGCAGCAGCACCACAGCTTTGCCTTGATAACACTTCTTTTCCTCGGGGTAGCATCTTCTCTTTAAGGATGCACTAACATGACATCCTTGTGCTTTATCATGTCTTACACGAACAAATAAAACTGATATCAAAGACTCTCCTCTTTCTGTTTCTTTATTGTTTGGTTCTGAGTCACTGATGGTAAAACTGTCACTGCGGTTTGCATTCTCACGTAAACACACATTCTTTAGCTATAACTGGTTTGTTTTCTTTGTGATTTGCAGTTCTCCGTGTTTCCCCCCATTGCCTCCTTGATTCTTCTTCTACTATACTTTTCCATATCTCTTATTCAACCAACCATCAATCCCCATGTGTCCGTGAAGCTGTGATCATTTACAGGATGGACGCTGGAAAATGTCCATGCAGTGTAAATAAATAAAAACAGTGACCTTTAACACATGCAAAAAAACAAGATCAAAGTTTTCCCACCACATTACAGAGGTAGTCAAAATCAAGACAGCATGGCAGTTTGTGTTTGTGGAGCTATATGTAGTACATCTGAAAATGAAAATAATGTTTGGATCAAGAAAATGAAACAAAAATAAACTAGTGTTTCTGCACAAAGCATGATGGGACATGCCACATGTATTACTGCACAGCTCTGGGATGATATTTCTCTTAAGTGCAGACTGTGGATCAGCTTAATAACCCCTTTATAACCTCAACCACTGGTGAGGAAACTGTAAAACTGACCCAGGATCTGCTTTGAGGGTGAGTGTTTCTCTACATTGAGCCTGAGCAGTGGGCTCCACTGCTTGGTAATTATGGGGTTCCAGTCCCCTGAGTGTGTGTGGTGTGTGTAAGAGGGAGGGAGGAAAAAAAGAACAGGGAGAAAAAGAGAAAAATAGGGAGAATAAGGGTGTTTTAATGTCTCCCTCACTCCCCCTATGTTTAAGTGTATTTTAGTGTCACACAATCGCGATGTGTGTGTGTGTGTCCTCACGTGCATGTGTGTGTGTGAATGCCACGTGTGAGTGTGTCCTCTCACATCCGAATAAGTCTTGTGATTGGTTAGCTAGTGTGTAGGTGTATGTGTGTTTGTGTGTGTGTGTGTGTGTGTCAGAACAGAGGTCCTTGGTGGATCAAAGATGAGTTTCATATGTACATTTGGCAACTTTTGTGCACTCTGTAATTTCACATTCATGGCCTGAGATAATTAATCTAGTAATTTAGAAAGTCACTTTCAAAAATATTGCTCAGCCCTCTGACATGGATCAGATGTGTTGCTCCAATCTCTTCTCTCAGCATGAATGTATGTCTGCATGCAGCTCCTATACACAAAAGAACTATACCATTACAGAGGTTTCATAATACTGGGACAATAAGTGACCCAGTAGTTTTATTCACATGTGAGCAGTGCATTAATACATCTGTGACCAGAATGCTTAAAAGAACAGAGATGTTTGGAAACCCTGCCCCCTCATCCATTTGTTATGAACCCATCCATTTTAATAAGGCAGTTGACATCATGTATGTCACAGTAGTGTGGTCTAAATACAGTGGCCTAAACAAACAAAAGATACTGTATTACAGGTTACAACATGGTCTGTCATGTAGCCACGCCCTCAGGCTGAACAAAACAAATTCCAAAGCATTGCCATTGTCTCAAAAGTTGTTTACTCATTGTTCATCCAACCAACAATTTTGCCTTCAGCTCATAGTAGCTGTAGCTTTTTGGTCTTGTAACAATGGTGGCGGTAAGACACAGAAGATGAAAATATGGAAAGATGAGTTATTTGCAAGACATTCTGCAGACAATGACGTTTTAATACGATGTGACATCCTGCAACACGCTTTCATGATCGCCACATGCAGACATATTGTCAAGCCACATTTTAATTTGTCAAGTTACACACACATAGACACACACAGGCAATACACAGTGTGATGACATCGCCAGAAATAGCATTGGGATGGCTGCTGTCCCTGTGGCTATTAATACTCAGCTTTTCTGAGGTCATTGGCAACGCACAGCACCCTGCCCCAACTCTCTCTCTCTCTCTCTCTTTCTCTCTCTCTTTCTCTCTCTCACCCACTTTCTGCCTCATTCTTGCTATGTGTGTGTTTGTGTGGTTGGTCGGTGGGGGTGTTGGGAGGTGTGGGGTCCACACCACATTTCTGGAGTCAGACTTTTGGTGGGCATCTGGAGGAAAAACAATGAATAAATAAAAGAACGACTAAAGTAAGAACAGAGTGCTGCAAACTCTGAATTGGGTTGGATATTTTTTGTGGTTTGCCAGTCTTGCCCCTAGGTGATCAGTTACACCTTGTGGGAGACTGTGTGTGTTTGTGTGTGTGTGTGTGGTCTGGAAAAGAAAAGAATTGCATAACTGGATTGGAGCTCGTGTTGAGAAATTACTGCAGCTTGGCCTCCTCAGTGGCTGCAGTTCAGTAACATTCAAAGAGGAAAGCCTTCTGGCTTTAGTGAAGGCTTTGGCCACAACTAAGAGCTGTGATACAAGAGTTTAGATGAAAAACAGGTAATTTACAGAGGTGGACTTACATACCTCCATGAGTCCAGTATAGATCTTCCAGGTCAAACGTTATTCCTAAGGTGTTCAGTCAGATTGTTATTTGATTTAAAGAACCTGAGTACTTGTTTTTAGACTAGACTTAAATTAGTGTTTGGAAGTTTTTTTTTGTTTTCTTTTTAACTTTACATAATCTACTGACAGTCCACAGACATACTGTAGAGTCTACATATTAAAAAAAGGTTGTAGGATATGGTACAAAGTCTGTAGAAATGGCTCAAAGTCATTTACCAACCAGATAATAAAAACAGCAACTACAAGCCATCTGTTTAAAAGTTTGCCTTGGATTAAACAGACATCACACGCTTTCTCAAGTTGGATGACAATGAAATTTGGTCGTGGTAAGCACAGCAAACATTAAAATGAAATGAATCTTCTCAAAACTTCAAACATGGACTTCAGGTACTTTGTTACTCTCAACCCCTGGTAATTTATGAGTAAATTTTGATTATATATGAGTACCTGTATTATAGTCCACACTGCTTTTTATCTATATATGTGAAAACTGGATTGAGTTGTATTCTAAACGGTGTAAGTATACATAAAATTATAAAAATCACAGATACTTGGGCCATTGCCAGGTTTCAACAAGATATAGGATTTTGAAAGTTTGTTTTGTGGGTACTACAACAAAAGGGAGGAAACTGTGCTCTGGTGGAAAATCTACTTGGATTTTAAGTAAAACTACTTATCCCACTCTACACTCAAAATATACACTTCCTAGTGAGGGAGACCAGTCAGGGAGTTACAGAGAAGCTAGAGGTATTATAGTTAACAAAAACAGAAGTAAAATGAGGCATAATGAGCAACCATTCCTTTCAAGGTGTTGTATAATGGCATGCTGCTGGATTATTATTATTATAGAAGCATGTAGGTGTAATTTGCCATTGAATGATGCAGGTTGTGGAGGTGGGCCTAATTGTTTGTACACTGTAGGGTGGATCAGTCAGCAACAATACATTATGTTTTACTTGTTGATCATATATTTTGTATTGAAACTCTGAACTTGCAACATGACTGCATCTGTTCTGTAAATGCAGAGTAAGGAAACTATACCATTTCTCTTTAAATGGATTAAAACATCTGTGTAAAGCTGAATAAAATGAAAGTACCTCGTAATTGTAAGGTACATTTGGTGACTTTCCACCACTGCCCTCCTCTCTAGCAGGCTATTCCCTTACTCCTTCTCTCCATCTCTCCTTCTTCCTCTCTCTTTCTCACAGTATCTCTTTATCCCACCATCCCTCCTGCCCACAGAAGTAAGTCAAGCTACATAGAGAAAGACATAACAGGAAATACACTTTGACTGACTTTGGCCATGGAATAAAATGCCTCAGTGTAAAATTAACAGAAAGTTGTTTTATTTTGAAAATCCCAACAGGAAGGGTACTGTATTGACACTATGGCGGTGCTGACACGGGTTGTCACCGCTGCTGCTGCCCGGTCTCCAGTGTGGATTTACATACCCTGGTTTCCGTGGGACTGGGAAGCGAAAGAGGGTGGTGAGCCTTTCAGGAACTGAGGAATCAGAAGCAAACGGCGCAACTTCACAAATTAACAACTTGTAGCCCCGTTGTCGGTGCTCTCGTGCCAGCCAACGGCCGTCGGAGTAACCTTTCGGCTACTTTTCCAACGTTCCTCTCGGCGGCTAACTTTTCTCCCTCTGGATTATTTTTCACGTCTGGAGGAGGGCTGGGAGCTTTTGCGGAGAACTCGGAAAGAAGCTCGACTTGAACCCGGGTTGAAGGGCTGTGGCCATGGCCGGGGGCGGCGGTGGTGTTGGTGGTGGGGTTTCTCCGTTGGGGCCCGCACCGCCGATGTGGTATCACCGGGACCTGAGTCGAGCGGCGGCCGAGGAGTTGCTAGCCCGGGCCGGGAGAGACGGCAGCTTCCTGGTGCGGGACAGTGAGAGTGTCAACGGGGCTTACGCTTTGTGTGTACTGTAAGTAACTTTATCGCAGAAAAGAGAAACTTGTGTGAACCTAACCAGCGTGTGCGGCTTCGGGTTACTTTGTTTACAAGGGAAAAGTTATGCCTTTGCCCACGGGTTAGTTTAAATGGTATTTGAAGTTAACCACTAGCATACACACACACACATGCCTTCAGGTAATCTTTGGATGTTGTGTTCAAGTCACTACTGCTACTACTACCACTACGTCTGCAAACGTTTAGGAAGTGCATAACTTCCCTGCAGCAGCAAACTAGCACAGTATGTGATCGACTTGTACCAGCCGAAGTCTGAGGAAAACGCATTTGTTTATTTTCTCCTGGAAGTCAGTGAGTTGGGAAGAGCCTGTGTCTCTCTCTCTCTGTGTGTGTAGCAGTGAAACTCCTGCATGGCACACAACTTTAGGGCTGTCCCTCTCTGTCTGGAGTCTGATGTGGTCGCCTGCGGAGACGTTTTTACAGGGCACACTGCTACAATCAGCCTGCGGCTCTGAGAGCAGTGGCATTAAACCGAGTGCTGGTAAATATAAGCATCTGATGTTTTAATTGGAGGCCCGTTTAAGATCAGCGCGGTGGTGAGGTAGCAGGCTTTAGCTGGATTGCACAAATTATCTTCACACACATTCTAGGTTATAAAATAACAGCAATGTGTACGTGTGGACAGTGTAGACCGTGTGTGTTTTGGAGTGTGGTGGAGGGCCAGGCATCCTCCTTGCTAAAAGAAGTGATGAAACGCCCACCCTCCATTTCACAAGGGAGACTTTGCAAACATCTATTTCCATGTTCAGCCAGACAATAAACCCTCGATGCAGAGGCAGTACAATCAGTGCTCACAGTGACTCAGTCAGGGCGAATGAACCACGGAATAGGAATGTCAAAGTTTAAAAACTACAAAATGATTCACACGCCATCCCCTTCGCCTACGGATACATGGGCCACTGATAGTGCAGATGCAGTAAATAAAAGGCCCGTTCCATGTGACACAATACTCTGACATTGACTCGACCTACATCCCCTATCTGAAAGTTTACCCCATGCTGAGCTTAGTGTGTGTATACAAGTGCAGACCAGCACTACACACTTTATGCTCTGTGTGATTATGTAGAAATGCAGAAATATCCAAGAATATCCTAAAACAGTCTGTTGAATTTATTTCTTCATCAGCACAAACTCAATCAAATTATCCTGATAACTTTTTAGTAGGTGGTCCATCACAAAATGCCAAATATTCACTAGTTCCCTCTCTTGCCTTGTGATTTTTTTTTCTGCTTTTCTCTATTTTACATCAGTCTAAACTGATTACTTTTTGGCTACTGACCCATTTCAGATACCCAACCAAAGACGTTTTATAATCATCAGTTACAATATCCACTTTTCATTCTTCGCTGAATGCACCAGTAATTCATGACCAACAACGTTCCTCACATCCGTTTCCGGATTTGTTCCCGCCTCCACCTCTCCCTTCCTCTCCCCTTTCACCTTTCACATCAGCGACCTGTTTCATCTCAGATCATTTCCCTCAGGATAGCTGGAACTGGATATGGCAAGAAGTTTGACAAACTGAGCCTCACAAAAACTTACTGTTTTTATGCAGATGTTTCATCTACAAGAAGGTGATGTTGTAATAAAAACAACTGCTGCTGCTCGGAGGCCTCTGCTTGTATATATAACAGGAAAAAAATACTATATATTACAACATAAAAAGAAGAACAACAGGGAGAAGTTACATAATTAAACCACATGTATGTAGCTTCTAAATGACTCAACGTGAGTGATTTTGTCAATGCTAGGCAGTTGTTCTATAATGGGGATTATAGTAATTTAATACTCACAAGCAATTCAAGATAAGGTAAGTGATTATTAGGATAGTGATTTATTTACATTGATGTACATGATGTGATGTGAATTGGGGAAATACATATTGTTCCAGTTTGCTGTGCATTGCAGCATGTATTCATTTTGCAATCCATGGTAAGTGGTGATTTTGACCATGTATCATTCAACCCCAGCGATAAAGTCATGTGGGAAATTGCAAGCCTTCCGTTCATAAATACTGTTCCTTTTTTAGAAATAGATGTTAAAATTAGATTAAAAGGAAATAAGCAAAACTTTGAAAATCACTTGTCAGATTGTCCCGTTGATCTTCACCGCACCGAGGGGAAGTCAGACCTTAGCTGCCTTCACTCATATCTTTTAGATCAGGAGGCCATATTTTCCAGCAACCTCCTGAAGCTATAGAGGAAAATATTATGTGGTTAGACAATACATGTATTTCTCACCTTTTGCTAATATTCCTTCATTACTATAAAGGAAAAAAAATTCCAGGAAGTAAAATCTGAATCACCAGAGGCTTGAAAAGGCTCCAGACTGCTGAATGGCTGACTGTTTTTAGTCATGGCTCTGGTTCAGCATCCTGGAGGCTCAGGACTGATGTGTATAGCAGGTCCTCTTGATGCTGAACGACTCCTGCTTTATCTCCTGTACCTTTCAGTTTCCCTACTACACCGTCCACTGAAACGAACAAAACTCAACATGATGTCAAAGTAACTGTCACTCAAGATTTTAGACACAAGGCAAAATGCAATTATAATGAATTTCTGGTGAATATTGTTGACTTCTCAACAACATGGCCCGTTGGCAAACAATTGCATCAGTCTGCTGATTTAAGATGGAAACTAGCTCAGTCTAACCTCTCTACCAAGTGACCTCTTTTTGGATCCGGCCCACAAAGCACATAGATATCAAGATGTTCTGTTTTAATCTGGACTAGACATGGCTTTTGCTGAGCTTGTCCTTGTGACTTACAAACCCAAAGTGTACTTCCTTTTTGTGAGCTTTAGAGGGACCAATGTGTTTAGGAAGTGTTTCCACCGCTGTTGTCTGAGAATAGACCGCTGTGAAGAAGCTGTAGTAGCAGTCGGTCTGGCTCCGAGGTCACTTTTGTTTGTGTAGGCCTTCGCCTTTCACTTCCTCTTACTGTACGTCCAAGTCTGTGGACTCTGAGATTTTTGTGTATGGATGCATTTTAGAGGTAGAGTCTGCAGGATTTTCTAAAACTAAATATAGACTTAAACAAAAGAAATTCTGCTTAATCATCACCTCTACTCGTGTGTGGTGACTGTGTCTGCAGAGATCCCCCCCCCCCC
>OMNW01035290.1:7512-24488 GCA_900303245.1 Selene dorsalis | reverse complement strand
GTGGACAAATTTTTATATATTAGAACATAATAACGACTCTCCTACACTCATATTTATTAGCACACACGTAAATGAAGCCCCTCTGTCAGCCCTGCAGGCCCCCCTCTGACTGCATATAGAGGGAGCCCACATCCTGTTGAAAACCACATCGCTCACAGATGATGCAAAGCTTTGATGAGTGGGGGTTGCCATTTGTGTCAATGCAGATGTGTGTGTCAGAGTTCGTGTGGTGTTCAGATCTGTAGGTTAATCCACAGTAGTCAGTGTCAGTGCTGCATTTGAAGAGAGTAAGGTTATTGTGCTCAATAATCAATCATTCTGATATTTCTCTAGTAGGTGAAATTTGTTTTTTAAAGTTTTTCAACTGACCAGAAGAGTTTTCTCAAATGAATGAGTGAAGTAAAAAAAAAAAGTAGAAAAAACATGTGCATGTGCAGATCAGAGGCAGTGAGGGAACAAGACATCACCTTCAACATCACCTTCAATATCACTCCATACGTTTAACAGTCTGCATATTTGCAGACTCTGCATGTTAAGCCTTGGCTCAAGAAAATTTACTTAGCTTACCTAGAAGCCACAATGCAGACCATAGTAAAGAACTGTAAATACAGAGATCTGTAGGTGCAAAAGTTGAAGTCTTAGTTGCAGAGGTGAACACCTGGCTTTTTGCTGGCTCACAAGATTAAATAAAGTTATTTTTGTCTCTGTCTGGCCATGTCAGGGCAGATATAAGTCAGGTCACTGTTTTAGAGGAAGTAGATGATTCTAAAAGTCCTGACTACACATATAGAGTGCTCACAGACACACACACAAAAGCAGCTTCGCAAATGGGTCAACTTTGAAATCCATGACAGTTCTCTATTCTTCTAATAAAAGGGATGAAATTTATCTGCAATTTTAATACACATCTGCCTAAAGTTTAAATCTTTGTGTTTCTTATGGCAGTGGTATGACATAAGTAGGGGAAAACACCAACAACAGAAAGATGGAAAAGACAAGAATATAGCAAACAATATAACAAATACTGGGTGCTAGAAAGCCTCAGGAAGGACTTTTTTAAGTTTAAGCATTACAATTATGTGAATATGCCACTGACGATGCGAAATCAGGATCAGGATGTATAAAACATGGAGCCCAACATCTAATCACAAGAATGCATATGTTAAAATATCATTGGACTTTTGTTTTGTTTCAGTGCTCCAGCAGCTAATGGCCTGAGCACCATCTCCCATGAGTATCTGAAGGGCAGCTACGCTCTGGACCTGGAGGCAGTCAAACAGGGAGCCTGCTCTCTGCCTCACCTCAACAAAACACTAGTAGCATCCTGCAAGCGCCTTAATGGGTAAGATGGACACGCCAGCTCATCTGCCCATATTCCACAGTGCATGCATGGATACACAGCTATTCCTTTGTATTCGCTTATCACAGCACTGATATCATATATTTGTAAGGATTTGCGCTTACTGTGTGCAGAGCTGCGCGCAACCCCATCTCTCTGTTCTGGCCACAATGACATATGTTGCACATTGAAACACTGCGGAAAAAAAGTACCAAAATACAACCGAATCATGTGGTCATCAATCATCTGTTAATTGTGCAGCTCCATGCACACATAACAACAGACATGATTTAGAGAGCCATTTTTTCAAACTGTGTGATCTCTTTCTTAGGGAGGTGGATAAAGTTCTGTCTGGTCTGGAGATTCTGTCTAAAGTCTTTGATCAGCAGAGTGCCTTCATGGTCTCCAAGATGATCCAACAGGTACATTTCATTTAATACAAAGTTGAACTATACGAATATACACAAATAGAGGTGGTAGCATGTAGACATACAAGTGAATGTCATGAGGAAAAGCTTTTTCCCCTCTAGGGTTATGTGAGGACAGCCTAGGTAGACTTAGTCCTACTATACTCACTCTACTCATGCAGTCTATGTTTGTTTATGTAGTAGTATGTGCATGTGGGGGTGTGGTATTTGTAATGTTCTTGCATTGTTGTGTAACTCATTTAAAACTCTCAAGATGTGTTTATGAGACAGGCAGGATGTGTTATTTTTTTTAGGGGATTTCCCTGAACGAATAGATATGAAATAAGATTAAAAAATCATCAAGTAGCTGCCACTTAAGAAATGCAAATGCTGGATTGACAGCTGAGTCACAAAGCACACACATATGTGCGTTTTTTTGTTTGAATAAAAATGGACCCTATCCACCCTTGGATAGACTAGTTATGCAGCCTAAAGAACAATGTGAGACTGTGTGATTGTGAAGTGACTGTTTGCTGTGCAGTTTTACATGCTGCACCTTTTTAAAAAAAAAACCCGGATGAAATACATCATGGCCATGGTTTTCAGAACCTTCCACCATAAAATCAACACAGTTTCACAGGGTTTTGATTGTCTGTTTTTTTTCCCAACAATAGTCAGTGAACCAGGGTGGAGACCAGGAGTTGGAGAACCTTGTGACCAAGCTGGCAATTCTCAAAGACCTGCTGTCCTCCATAGAGAAAAAGGTACACTGACATTTTCAGTCATGTGTAGGCCTGCACCCTCATACATGATCCCTCCTGCTCCCTCTGTGTATCTTTATGTGTGTTACTTTCTCTTTTTCTACTCGAACAGCTGTTAGTTGGAGGTGGTCAGTTTGGATAAACCTCTCCACATAACCATAAAGACTCCAGGCTGGTGTGTGTATGTGTGTGTTGGGGTTATGACATAATACACACTGAAAATAAAACAAATGGGAAGGGATGGAGTGATTTTGTGGCCTTTTTGCCATTTGTCTGTTTTTTGTCGTACAGTGCATAGTGTGTAATTCACAGGAAGCAAGAGTGAAAACAGTAGAGATTTAAAGCTTAGTTTTTTGTTTTTTGTTACTTTGACCAGTTCTGACATGTTGATATATCAAATTGTTTTGAGTTGGACTGTAGGGAAGGTCTCTAGCTTGTTTGGCAGAGCAGGAAATGGTTTAACCAAACTGTGTATCTTAATTCATATCATGTAATATCACTGGCTCCACCTTCTGTGCTCCTGTTATGTCTCACTCAGGAAATGGGGAACTCCTTCCTTGTTGACATCAACATGTGTGTGTCCTTTTAGCACATGTGTCTTTCCACCTTTTTTTGTAATGATTTTTGTTTCACCTCCACCCCTCTCCTTCTCTTATTTCCCCCCTCTCAGGCTCTGAAAGCTCTTCAGGACATGAGCTTGTCGTCACCATGCTCCCCTCCTCCTCTCTCCATGCGTCACAGCAAAGCAATCCCTGTGCAGGCCTTCGAGGTATTCATGAACACATACATATTATAATTCACACAACGTGATGGAATTCAGTATAAGGGCAGTGCTTAAAGATTTTTACCCTCAATATAATAAGGGATGGATGACATTAGAAATATCTGCTGTTTTAGCAATTGTCAAGGTCTCAAAAGAAGGATGATTTTTCCTGAGGTGATTTGAGTGTGGACACTAAGTTTAAATCTAATCTAGAGTATTTAAACACCACCAACTGTTTATCCAATCCAAGTATTAAGGAATGGTTATTGTTAAACAGGCTGTGAAGTTGAGCCAACGCATTGCAGTTGCTGATGTGCGATCAAAGGAATGTTTGCAATGCATTTCCTGTTGCCTTGTCAAAATATGTCTACAGCAGCGGCATTGTTGTATGAAATGGTATTCAACACTTTTGCCATCATATTCCCCGTCTATGACAAGTATATAAAAAAGTGTGTTTCACTTCAATTTCTATAGTGGCTGTAAGATTTAACTGATCAGTTTGAAAGTGTATGGAAAACATGGCTTGTAGATGTAGAGGGAGTGTGAGAGAAAAGGAGACGAAACTTGAACTATTAATAGATGGTGGTTCAATAGAGAATAAGAGGGATAGACGTTAAAGGAAAAACAGTAGAGAGATAAATGTCAGTTGTAGCACATTGGGAAGCAGGTGAGACGGAGGAGGAAGAGGAGATGACTGATTTGAAATATTAGTTGTCAGCCAAGTCTGCATTCTCTCTGGTGATATCCTCTCAGCAGCTTCCTGTTGCACAGGAACAGAAGTGTTGTTACAGTGACACCATAGGTTTAAGATGTGGCATCTGATTCGCCAGCTGACGCACAAACAGACCCCACTGAAGTGACTCAAAGTGAGAGTAAATGCCTTGGTCTCCGTCTCAACATTTTTTTCTTTTCAAATAAATTGTGAGTCATTTCTTGAGAAAAACCCTATAGATTCAAAGAAGTGAGATTGAGTCAAATATTTGATTCCTGCTGACTATATACAGCTGAGATAGATTTAGCTCTGTTAATTCCACAGACGCAGTTTGTGTATGTGATAGCGAGGGAGAGAGAGTAAGCTGGGGGGGTCCTTTACTTTCACTTTGGAGACCCCTGGTGGTGCGACCATCAGATATGATCTGAAAATGAACAGCATACAACATATAGTCACACAGTCACATTAACCTCTATACGCTCTGGTCCACTGCAGGTAAAGCTGGATGTTTACTTGGCAGAACTGACGAAGATTGGAAAAAGTCAAAAGTACACTCTGTCTGTGGATGTGGAGGGAGGACGACTGGTGGTGATGAAGAAGGTGAAAGACAGCCAAGAAGACTGGACCACCTTTACGCATGACAAAAGTGAGAAACCCACACATGCACTCCATAGACAGTAATCACACTGTTGTGAGATGAGTAATCAGTGTTTCCCTCAGGAAATTAGTGAGCATAAATTTCTGACAGACAGTACCCACTGACACATCATGTCTTATGATCACTTTGGTTAGTGGATGATAGCCTAAACAAAAGCCACATTCATTAAAGTAGAAACTGCATTTTCTGTGGGAAATGGAGCTCTTCTCTTTTTTTTGGATGGTTATTTGCTTTATTTTAAGCAGCACTGGCTGTCAGTGTCACTGAAAAAACACTCTAACAAACTCTGACGAGTAATGTCTAGAGTCTGGAGACAGTCCTAAGAGTCTCTGGACTCCAGGGCAAAAGATGAAATGTATATAATACAGATCCAAACCTAATATTCTCAGTGGTATCTGTACAACTTTGTCTGCCTTCCTTTAACTTTAACCTTGTTTAAACCTCCCAATCTCTTGTTTGACCTCCCTTACTCTCCCTCCCGGTCTTTATCTTTACCTCCTGTCTGTCTGTGGTTTCATCCTTCTCTGTCTCTCTCAGTTCGTCAGCTGATCAAGTCTCAGCGGGTGCAGAATAAACTGGGTATTGTTTTTGAGAAGGAGAAGGACAAGAGCCAGAGGAAAGACTTCATCTTTGCTAGTGCCAAGGTCTATACACACACACGCACACGCACACGCACACGCACACACACACACACAGACTCTCTCAAACATAAGTCCTAGATGTAAGAAAGCACTGTCTTTTAGAGTTACTTTGTCATTAAAACATGCAAACACCTACCAGCAAACATGACAGTGGTCTATACATCTGTATGAAAATGGACAAGGAAATGCACTCACATTACATACAGCATACCTTTTTATTTGTATATTCAGTATCACACTAAGAGCACTGCCAAGCTTCTGGGTGCAGATTTGTAAACATGTTTACACTATGATTTCCAGTGCGGCTCTTACCACAGTGTGATTCACATTCATCTCTGAACTCTTTTTTCCCTCTTTTAATCAAGAAAAAATGTTGGATAAAAGTGTTATCTGAACTCACATGTATTCAAAATATTTAAAGATTTAATGAAAGCACATTTATCCAATGATTGATAGTTAACCTTGAAGTGCTGGTGCATAAAAACAGAGTGTCTTTTGTGGTGTCTCTCACTCAGTGATTTGTGTGTGTTTCAGAAGCGAGAGGCGTTTTGCCAGCTGCTGCAGCTGATGAAGAACAAACATTCCAACCAGGACGAGCCAGACATGATTTCTATCTTCATAGGCACCTGGAATATGGGTTAGACACACGCATGCATTTCCCATATTATCTAATATAACTGAGGTTGATGGGAAACCGTATTGACCTATAATATATTGTGATGTCTTGCATTTAACAGTGATGTAGAGAATAAGAACGTAGCATTGTGGCTTTTGTTGTTTAGGCTCAGTGCCCTCGCCTAAATCTGTGGCCTCGTGGGTGTTGTGTCGAGGCCTCGGGAAGACTTTGGATGAGATGACGGTCACCATCCCTCATGACCTTTATGCGTTTGGAACCCAAGAAAACTCAGTGTGTGAGCGGGAGTGGGTGGAGTCACTGCGCTGCATGTTGAAAGAACAGACAGAACTGGAGTATAAACCGGTGAGGAAAACAGGCCATTGTGCTGAAGGTCACATCACTTTGATTACACTGGTGGTGCTTGTGCATGTTCACACCTACAAATCCATTCAAGTCATGCAGGCAGTATTAAGAAAAAGTGGAAGTGATAAGTTTTAAGTAAAACTTTAAATGTAAAAAGTACACAGCTATGAGCTGCGATGAGAATTGATGTTTATGAATTCTCCACTGTCTGCTGTTCTTGTTTGTAGATCGCAGTGCAGACTCTGTGGAACATTAAGATCGCCGTCTTGGTAAAACCTGAACACGAAAATCGAATCAGCCATGTGGGAATGTCCAGTGTCAAGACGGGCATCGCCAATACACTGGGTAATTATAGTGCTTAGTATTCAGTCTGTATTCTTTTTATGTCTGAAAAGAAAGGAAATGTTATAATTGTATTACTGCATCACTTGATGAAGAATGTGACTTAATCTAAGGATAAAATATTTGATGTCTGAATGATCAAAATGGCACAAATAAAATCAAACCATGACATAGTTTCATTTTTGACATGATCTGACATGATCAGAATGAACAGGAAAATAATGATTCAGTGACTTACTTTTTCTATCAAGTAATGCTTGTCAATCACTGTAATTTATTTAGGTTGTTTGTTTGTTTTTGATTCCTAGGTAACAAAGGAGCTGTAGGTGTGTCCTTCATGTTCAATGGGACATCTTTCGGTTTTGTGAATTGTCACTTAACATCAGGGAATGAGAAGATCGCCAGGTACCGACCACAGTCCTAAACACACAGTCATTTGTGACTCTATCTGTGAGGAGGTCTTGTCTTGTATTTTGTGATTATGTAGGTTCACACTGTGTTTAAAAACATCTCACACAAATTATTATCACATATGATACATGTGACCTTTGACTTCTGTAGGAGGAACCAGAACTACCTTGATATCTTGCGGCTGCTGTCACTAGGAGACAAACAGCTGAGCTCCTTTGACATCTCTCTGCGCTTCACACACCTCTTCTGGTTGGGAGACCTCAACTACAGGCTGGATATGGATATTCAGGTGAAGGAGAGCATGGAGTACAGTGACAAAATGCAACAAATTTAGGTGAAACTGTATTTAACAATCCTGTCTCTTGTGTCTGTGTGCAGGAGATCCTCAACTACATTAACAGGAAGGAGTTTGAGCCCCTGCTGAAGGTGGATCAGCTCAACCTGGAGAGGGAAAAGAACAAAGTATTTCTACGCTTTGGTTAGTATTCCTCAGCCAAGCACAAGGAGGAATCCTTGACATTTGGAAAAATAACAGTTCAAAAGATCCCAACATTAAAGGAAGGTTTCTGGCCTTAAAACTGTTTCAGTGGTCTCATAAAGATGGATGAAGTGATGACTCACATGTCTCAAAAGGAGTTGCTCACCACTGTTGTCCTGCCCCTTGAATAGTTGATTAGGGTCACTTGTTTTCTTCAGTTACTGTACAGAAGGAGAACCTAACAAAAAGACCATAGGACAGGAAATATGTGTGGAGAGACGCGTTTCAGCTGTTTCTGTTTAAAAACTGTTCTTAACAGCAGTCAAAAATAAGTCTCACATGTAAGCTTTTGCACAGGATGTGGCTACTCAGCATTCGGGCAGTCGCACACAAAATCAGCTGATAGCAGATAACACAATGCAAAAAGGAAGAGAGAAGCTGCCTTTAGTTTTTTAATTTTGCTGGCATCACAAATTTATGTTTGTTGATGTTACAAAATGCTCGGTTTTGTGTCTTTAACTTACCTGCAACAAAGTATAACAATAAAATGTTTGTCTCCTTGCTCACAGCGGAGGAAGAGATCTCATTCCCACCCACTTACCGATACGAACGCGGCTCCAGGGACACATATGTATGGCAGAAGCAGAAGGCCACAGGGGTATGTTCAAGAACTTAACCAACATCACAGAGAAACCCAATCCCATAAATGTATGACTAATACATATCCACTTTATTTTCTTTCTTGATCGTCCTGATTATCCTGTTTGTTGTGTGTTGTTCTACTTTTCTGTCCTCAGATGAGGACAAATGTTCCATCCTGGTGTGACAGGATCCTGTGGAAGTCGTACCCAGAAACACACATCGTCTGCAACTCCTATGGTAAGAGCTTCAGCAGAAAAAACACACATTTGGTCAGCATGGTATATCAGTTAATTTCACTTGAACATTCGTCATCTTCATCTGTCCAGTAAAAGCCACTTCATCTATCAGTGTCTTATACTGCAGTAAATATGATTGATCAACGAGGAGACTAAAGTACAGGCTCTTTTGTTTTCAGGCTGTACAGATGATATAGTGACCAGCGATCACTCTCCTGTCTTTGCTACATTTGAGGTGGGGGTGACCTCCCAGTTTGTCTCCAAGAAAGGTACAAGTGCGTCAACTTCAGAAAACTCATATTCAGTTTTGTTTTATTTATTTCTTCTGTCAGTCGCTCTGCCTCCTTGTCTCACACTGTCTGTCCTTCTTCTGCCTCTCCTCTATTTCAGGCTGCAGATAGACAATTTAGTCATAATGGCTCATACTCAAAGTAGACCAGACTGTGTGCACATTGGTTACAAATGTGCAGATGGTCTGTAATGTATCAGTTGTAAGAACTTAATAATGATTTGTTTTCAGCTGAAATCAGCACAGTGATTTGTTCCTGTTGTCTGGTCAGTGACTCACAGCTGAACCAAGACCAGAAATGGGAAATGAGTTCAGCTGAACAGAGGGAACATACAGCAGCCTGTTACTCATTGACTCTGTGTTACAGTAGCATTATACCTTATGTGTTCACAAGATAGGAATTCACATGCCATCAAAGTTCATATCTGTTTTACTTGGTATGAAGTAAAACAGGCACAACAACTGAATGCCAATTAATAAAGTTCAGTCTCTTCACATTCATATATCTCTGGCTCATCCTACTGCATTATCTTTCCACTGTGCATAATGTAACCGTAACAACTAAATGACTAATTCTGTATTTGTACTTTGTCCTTTGTGCTCAGTACCACCTACTCACTCTCTTCATCTGTTTCTGTGTAGGTCTGCCAAAGTCTTCAGAGCAGGCCTACATTGAGTTTGAGAGCATCGAGGCTATAGTGAAGACAGCGAGCAGAACTAAGTTCTTCATTGAATTCTACTCCACTTGTCTGGAAGGTGAGATGAATGTGTCTGCATCTTTTGCTGTGACTCATTTTCACACGTAGGGCTTTTTCTCAGTCTGACAGGAATCCATCACAGGCAGGGTTTCTGTAACACCAAGTGGATGTAATAAAATTGTATCTGTTTCTTCTTCTCATATTTTCCTCCCGCCCTCCCTATCTCAGGCAGTCAGTATACCTTTCAATTAGACTCCATGTTTGACCTGTGCCACATCCCCACCTCCTGCCCACCATATACTTTGGAATGAAATGCAATAGAAACATCTCCCTCCTCTTTTATTCCTTCTCTCCTTCCTCTCCTTTCCTCCTCGTTCCCTTTGTCCTCGCCCACATCCCCTCTGTCCTGCACATTTCTCTTTCTGTTTCTCATCTTTAGAGTTTAAGAAGAGTTATGAGAACGACAGTCAAAGCAGCGACAACGTCAATTTCCTGCGCGTGGGCTGGTCCAACAAACAGCTAACAACGCTAAAACCCCTTCTCTCAGAGATCGAGTACCTTCAGGACCAACATCTGCTGCTAACAGTGAAATCACTGGATGGATATGAGTCCTATGGTATAAAGAGAGCACTCATGTTTGTTGTGTGATGATGCAATATTTTGAAATTTATTATTATTCGGACCACAACTATGTGTTTTCCCTTGCTAGGAGAGTGTGTGTTGGCTTTGAAGTCAATGATTGGCAGCACAGCTCAGCAGTTCCACACCTACCTGTCTCACCGTGGCGAGGAAACAGGAAATATCAGAGGGTCCATGAGGGTCAGAGTCCCCTCTGAAAGGATGGGAACCAGGGAAAGACTCTATGGTAATGCAGGGCATACCTGTGTGGTGATAGATCAGTGAGCTCTGTAGGCAGCGAAACAAAAAACTGGTTAATATTTGTTAAAAATGATCTTTATTGTTGTTTTTCAGAGTGGATCAGTGTTGACAAGGATGAGACAGGTGGACCTAAAGGGAAATCCATGTTGGTGTCCAGAGTTGGACATGAATATGTCAAGTCAGTGAACTCTGCTCTTATAATTTTCTATTTAGTTTTAGTACAGTAAAATGCCAAAAGCTGAATGTTTTATGCGATTATTACCATCCCTGCGTATGTTTATATTATATTGGAGATACTCATAATCCAAGCTGCAATGGAAAAAACATTGTGGACCAGTTTAATTTATATTTTACTCAAGTACACTTAAACCCAGTTTAGGATGACATTACAATTTTGAAATCATCTATCCATGTCTTAGACTATTTGGCATTTTGTGTCATTGTTTCCTCTTTTCTTTTTTGTCAAAGCTTTCTCTTTAATACAAGGAAATACTACAGTTATGTGATAAAACATCAAACATAATGTAGTGAGTAAGGTTTGCCCTTAATTAACTTCAGTCCTGGTCTGTTGTGTTCACCATGCAGGCCGTCTGTGGTTCGTAAACAGTTAGGAGAGCTGAGCAAGGTCAGTGAGGAGGGAGAGAGGAACAGCAAGGAGGAAACTGCTGCAAGGTACAGACACATTCATGAACATCGCACCTACAGATCAGTAAACACACCATGAAACAGTGAGAAATGAACCCTCTGTTCTGTTGCCTTCCATATTGTGAAGACCTAAGCAAGAAGCATCAGACGATCCATCCATCTGCAAGAACAGCTACAATAACCCCGCCTACTACATCCTGGAGGGTGTTCCCAACCAGTCAGCAGCTGCTCTCTCACCTGAACTTCTCCCATCTCCTACCTCCACAAACCCCCAGGCAGCTAAAGCCCCACCTCCCTCTGCTGGAACACGAACCAAACCCCCTTGTGCTGCCTCAGGGCCCACTCACTCACGCAGACACATGGTGGGACACCCGGTCCGTGCAATCAGCGAGGAGGGCTCCTCAGAAGACGATGGAGGCACTTGTGTGGTGGGGGCACAAGGTGGAGGTGTTGTAGGAACAGTAGGAAGCACACTGAATCGACCCCCACCTGACTTCCCCCCTCCTCCTCTTCCTAAGGGAGCACTCGAGATGGTTACTGAGGCCCCCTTTCCCAAACCTCGCCCTGCTTATCCAGACATGGCTGAGGTCAGAATCCCACCGGCTAATCCTGGTGCCCCGCTGGGTCTTGGGGAGGGTTTCCGGAGAGGAGGAGGAGGTGGAGGAGGTGGAGTTGGAGCAGGGGCGTTAGACGACCAGTCCTGTTCTGTGCTCCAGATGGCAAAGACACTGAGTGAGAGTGAGTTTCCTGGACAGCCTCCACGCACTCCCTCTGCACCACCGCCTCTCAGGGGGCAGCCGATGGGTTTGGGTCTGGACGCCTGCCGCACCTTCCCACCCAGAAATCCCATCACAGAGAGTATAGCAGAAGACATGCCTGAGGAGGTGGGTGGTTCATTAACATCCACATGTTCACTCTCAGGCTGCTCCAGTTTTTGTATTATATTTTCTAAAACACTGAACTTTAAATGTTTAGTTGTTGTGTTGTTGTTTTTTTCACAGAGTGAAGAAAAATAGAACCCCAGCAGATAGCATACTGATATTGTTGGCATGTTAGCACAGTTTTTTTTTTGTTTAACCCACAGTACATTTCTCCTGTGCAGGCACTCTGGGGCAGCAGTAGCTCCTCTTTGTCAGTAGGTGAATCTTCAGTGGGGGAGTGGCTGCAGAGGCTGGGACTGGAGAGGTATGAGCAGGGTCTTCTACACAACGGCTGGGATGACCTGGAGTTCCTCAGGTACAAACACTCTTAATTACTCTGATTTATGCAAAACCTTCTGCTTCTGCTTTGTTTCTTACATCTTTTATTGTTTTTCCAGTGACATCACAGAGGAGGACCTGGAGGAGGCGGGAGTGCTCGACCCTGCCCACAAGAGAATCCTGCTGGAGAGCCTTAGGCAGCAGCAACAGAAATAAACTGTACCAAACTGGTCGCTGACTGGTCCAAACCGGCCTGGAACCACACCAGGTCCCGAGAGGCCAAATCTCAGCTGAAATGAACTGAGCTGGAACTTGCCAATTGATGCCAGACTGTGCCTTCTGAGAGAAATTGCACTCCATTTGTACTTTCAAAAACACTTGTTGAACGTCCTTTTTCACATGTACTGTATGTGTGTTGTCATTGTCGTAGGCGTGGCCTTATTTAATGATAATCATTTCAGTCCTTCAAGCATCACTACCTAACCCTCAGCTTTAAACCTAGTGAGAAGATTCAGGATGAATTTAATTTGTTCTCTGGCCAGACAGAGCTGGAGATGCGATAGTGAACTGTTGAGGTCGTATCATCAGTTTCTGACCTGTAGCTTCAAGCTAGAAGTAGAGCTTCTATTTCTCTTTGTCCTGAGAAACATCACACAAAATTTCCTAAAAAATCAGAAATGTCTGTCAGACTTTCAGGTTTAATGTAAACTGAGAGGTTTTTTTTCTCTCAGTTCAGACTATTTTAACACTGTTTCCTCTCCAAGTCTCAAGTTCTCTCCAATAATACTTCCGTTTTGGGAAACTGGGAACTGTTACAGAGCACCTGAGTAATATCAATCCAACCCACTTATATGACGGAGGCAGACAGGAAGTAGTGAAAGAAGATCGGCTCTTCTGAGGCATGTCGGTCTGGAGTAGGAGAACTCACATTTTTCAGATGTTGTAATTTCGTCATGACGTCTGTGCCACTGTTGTTGAAATGGTGGCGTTTATTGTCTCAGTGCTCAACAAATATTTATATATATACTTTTTTTAACGTTAAAGGGAAAACGGAGCAAACCAACCAAACCCATGATATCTAAAAGTGCATTTTTCACTTTGTTAAAACATTTAAGTTACTGTATGATTGTCCTTTTTTTTTTTACACCACCTGACCCCTGGTGTGTGAATTTGCACACTCAACACTGACTTTTAGCTTTTTTCTGATAAGGAAAGGATTAGCAGTTAATTGATTCTCACAGGACATTTCATTGGAGAAATGACACATGCTGCATACTGTTTCTGGGCTCAGTCTGACTGGTTGAAACAATGAAGTAGATAAAGCCATAAAATTAAAAGTATACTAGAGGGTGGAAGTGCTGCACCTATCACTTCAAAAAGATTTCAGTGCATTTCTCATGATCTCTCTTTCAGTGTCTGAGACAATGTTAAATTTTAATTTGCAGAGAAGGACAAATCCTATTGTAGCAGTATATGACCCAAATTCAATGAAATGTGTAAATGAAGCAGCGTGCAGGGATGTGGTTAACAGATGAACTCGTTATTGAAGATTCACTAAACTATCATATTATCATTGTCTGAGAAACCATTTGTCACCAAATCATTTTTCCTGTTACGTAATCTAGAGCTGTTTTTTTTTTGCTGATTTTATTTGTTTCACTACCATCACGTATGTTCTACATGTGGAAAAAGACGTGTGAGGCCTCATGTCCCCAGATTATCCAGCAGGTGGCACTGCTACCCTATAACCTCATCAGTAGATACTGGCTGTGGAGACCATGGGGGCACAAGACTCTTCACAGTCTTTCTTTACAGCCCGTCTCCATGATTTTTGTATGTTTTCCTTGAGCTGTTCAGAATCTGACATAACTTAACTGTTTTTGTTCACACTGCCTGTATTTAGTTTTAATTTTAAATCCTGCCTCCTCTTCTGCCAAAATCGAAAAGCCAGTTTATTTTTGTTTGAAAAGACCTAATTTCAGAAACCGGATACTGGTGTTTTATCAAAGTGGAACAAACCAAATACTTGTCCTTCAGTTAAACTCACTACTTAAACATTTTTTGCCACATCAGCAGCTCGCTGAGAAGAAAGTCAAACTCTGACATGCTCTTCCTGTAATCGAGATTATGTGAAAGGATGAAATATTTTTAGGATGTTATTGTAGCAGTTTCATTGTCAGACCCTTAGACTCAGTGATTTGCCTGTGTTATAAATGTACATTGTGTCTAATCTTCTAACAGCCAAACAACTATTATGCAGAGAATGTGGATGTGCAGTTCAGACCTGTTAAATCCAATGTCTTTTTTTTTAGCCTTGTTTTTTTGGCCTTTCAGCGTTCTCAGTGATGTGTGTATGTTTGTGTGTGCGAGTGTGTGTGTGTGTTTGTATTTGTGTGCATGAGTGAAAAAGAGTTGCCGTTGTCGTTTTCTCTGACACACTCCAGTTTATCTTTGTCTTTCATGTAGTCTTCTCCTTTGGTTGTGTTAAGTTAATGTAAGTTGTTCACCCATGTATTTTTTTTTTTTTCAATTAAAATCTAATATCTTTCCTTATTTTGTACATTCACATTGTCTTTGCTTTTGTCATCTGCAGGGAAAGCTGTCAGGATGTAACAGTCACAGTCCGAGAGCTGTAGACCTGCCTCAGTGAGGGAAAGAGAGAGTGTACGGTAAAATGAACATGAAAGTCACTCATGTTTTTATTTAATCATGTTCTCAGGAGCTTGTAATGTACCCCAGAGTTCATGAAGACAGCTTTGTCACTTCGCACATGACACACAACAGTCTTCATCTTTGTTTCACACACACACACACACAAAACCAAAGCACTGAACACGTCAGGTAGTGTTTCCATAATGTAGATTTATTAGAATATTCAGAGTAGTGCTATAACTTCTCATTCACTAGAGCATCTGTCAATTCATAGTTTCCATGGACATGTTGGTCTGTGAGACAGATACTCTGCAATGAAATAAATCTGTAAAGCAACGTGAGAGAAATAAACAAAAGGCTACCTATTATTTATATTACTAATTACAGAATTTACAGTCACAAAATTGTATGGAACAGTTCAAAGAAATGTGTCGGTTTCTCACAGGGATAATAAAAAATATTAATAAATACATGTTTTTCCTTTCCAGAGTAAATCCTCCCTCGAAAAGAAAAAGCAGCTCTGTAATCAGTGTTGCTTCAGTAGAGAAATCGAGGTGATTCACAAGCAACTTTGCAAGGTGAAAGGGAGTAGAAACAACATTTTTTGGGCCTTTTATGCATAAAAGATAAAAATGAGGATGGACAAAAATCAGGTTGTTAAAAGATGTAGAGTAGAAAACTGTAGATTGACCAGCTTGTGTCTGGGAAAGATTGTCCAGTATTTGTCAGCTGCAGGAGGGTTAATGAATGTGAGCTGAGAAAAGTCAGAGTCGTCTCCCCAGACTGAAGCACTGTTGCAGAGTAGACTCATTCATTCCCATCAATCCAAGAGGAAAATCAGAAAACTTCCTTAGTCGATGATGATATGAGAAACCAGTTGTTGAACAATGACACCAACTCTACAATTCAGTTTTTAATTAGACTGACACAGATTTTAAGGATTTCTGTGTATTAACGCAGATCTTCACCTTTATCCATCCCTTCAGCAGGGGCAGGAAACTGAAAACAGAGTTCTCTGCCCGTCTCCCCGGCTGAATTTTAACAAAGTGTCCACTGTTTGACAGAGAAAGGCATGGTGGGACCATAAAGCCATGGGGAGAATGAGTGGGGGGGAGTCAGGACTTGATACAGTAAAGAAAACGGATGGGATGAATTGAACTAGGGAGGTGTCTAGTCTGGACCCGGCTGCCTTAATTGGATTTCGGGTTGCCCCGTTTTGCTCGGCAAAGAGATTTAGGAGGACCCTGTTCCTCCTTGTGGGACGTCTGTGTGTCAGGGGGCTTAGGGGAAGTTGTGCTTGAGGGTAAAAGTTTGTTTGTTTTGTTTTTTCAGCAGGGACTTGATGTTTAGATTTCTGCTTTAAACCCATACCTGACCCCCACCCTCTCCTCCACCATGCTCATCGGAGCGGCTGCTGTGGCTGTCCAAGTGCTTGACTGGGTGCGTTGCAATGCAGCGAGTGTGGGAATGTGAGTGGAAGAGTGCAAGAAAGAGAGGACTGAAAGGAATGTGTGTGTGTGTCTGTGTGTGTCTGTGTGTGTGTGTGTGTGTGTGTGTGTGAGAGAGAGAATGTGAGAATGTGAATGATATGAGTCGAAGACATTTTGCATGAAGTTGGGCTGGACACACGATTATTGGTTTTAGTCAGGTAACAGTTTAAGGGCCTGTACATGAAGAGTTTTACATTATTAAATAGAGCTGACAACACGGTGTCTAGGAGTTTTATCTGAGGAAGAGTGATCTCTGTTGGAACTGTATGAGCAGCTCTAATTTGAGTTGAAGTTGTTGCTGGAGAGAAACTGTCCATGTGCAGGTGGAGTTTCGCAGCTATAATGTGCACAGTTGCATAATATTTTTGGAGGAGATGGTGACCAGACTTGTGAAATTATTGTCTTGAGTTCTGAATCAGTTTGACAGGATAGTGTGGTTGAGAAGGACCAACGGCCTCGCTGAACTACAGCTCAGCTGCTCACCAGTGAACTCAGCGTTTTAATGGGGAAGTCCTGACTCTCTCATCAAAAGTTAGAAACTCCTCACTGTTCCAGTAGACCACATAATGTCTGTTGCTTTCTCTCTCTTCCTCTGTGCTTCAGAACAGGTTTGTCTTGATGGTTGGGTTGGGTTTTCTGTGGAAGGAGGACAGGACTCCGGCAAAGGGCCCGGTCATACTGTCCGCCGGCTGCCAGGCCTTCAGAATCTCCTGAGTCTGGGCAGCAGGCTGAGCCACGGCGGGGTTGGAGGGCCC
>OMNW01035289.1:30182-87004 GCA_900303245.1 Selene dorsalis | reverse complement strand
AACTCAAATTTTTTTTTTTTTTTTTTTTTTTTTGTGCCAGTGAGGGCCTTTTTCTTTCCCCTGACTGCTTTGGATTGCCAGTCTGAGCCTGGAAGCGGCTCTTTTGCTTGTTTCTGACTGTAGCTGTTTTCCTGCTGCAGGGAGCAGCCATTCTAGTGGAACTGTGACTGATGATGGCGAGTGTAGAGAAAACAAGGGAAGAAGTGTGTAGACTGTGGTCGTGGTAGTCTGTAGTCCTGTCGTTTGAACGTTGACTATCTGCAGTAGAGGCCAGGCTGCTGGACTGTTAGCTACTGTTTGTTTTTGGTTTTTAGAGACTCAATCCATGTGTCATATGGATTCCCCTGCCCTGCCAACTGACTCATCAGCTTACATACCGACAGACACGCCCACAGACAAACACATACAGCGCATATGGTCACACACAACATGCACACAAACACGCACACACATGCGCCTTTTCTCCACAACCCTGTCCCTTTAGAGAACAGTGACCTTACTGAGCTTGGGGTGCGTTCAGCTGTGTGTGTAATATATAGTTTTCTGGTGCATTTTGATTACATTGTTTTTTACATTTCCTCTTTGAAGTAGCATTGTACTTCAGACTATCTAAAGACAATTAATGTGAACAACAAAATTATTTGAATACAGGTCTCCTTTAACCAAGAAAATGAGGAGTTGAACGCACCTCCAGTTCCCGTTTGAATGTAGAGCAGCTCCACATATGCTACTTTTTATCCTTGCTAACATCCTGGAAATATCAGCTTCCCAATTTTCAAATCAGAACAAAAAAAATTATGTTTTGTAACATTTTTATGATTGAAATTGCATTGTTACTGTTATTATTTCCTGTACTGTTTTGAAATTGTAAATAAGAAATATTAATATTTAAAATGTTTGAAATGTTTCTTTTTATAAATATATACAATATATAAATATTTGTTTAGCTGAATTAAAAAAAGAACAAAAACTAAAGTTTTATGTATAACATTTAAATAAAATTTTGTTTATGTCCAAATGTTATTATTATACGTCAAATCATTTTCCTCAGCTTGTCTTTATCCACTGTCCTGATGTCAGTGTCATACGATCAAATGTCTGCTATTCTTTCACAGGATATTGTATCTTACCTTGAGATCACTCGTCTTCTCACTGTAGTATGTGTCACTCCTTATGATAATCATCGCAGCCCAGGTTTCCAATCATTCAGGTGAATGGGGTAGCTTTCTGAAGTGAGACTGTGCCTTGGCTGCAGCTGTGCACAACAGCTCTCATGTCCTGTCCATTGACAGCAGCTAATTATAGATGATGGTCAATAGATATAAATGTATGAAAAAGAAACATCTAATGAGCAAACCCAACCTGAAACAAGAGGAAAAAGAAGACGATCGATAGATCTATCATCTCCTAGCACTAGCTGTATTAAACACATAAGCAGTGTGGTAGATTTCAAACGTGTGAAACTACAGTACATTTTCATCTTTCTCATTTGCAATTGTGATCTTTATTGTCTGCTTTTCATCAAAGTGTAAATGACACTAGAATTACTTATGGCACTTGGCTTTTACAAGGGCAGTGTAAAAGATGAAAAGGCTCTGGTGCATCAAAGCAAACAGAATTAAAAAAGAGGTCAGGGTTTCTTTTGACCAGAGCAAAAGCCATTTGGTTTTACATCAACCTGTGGTGTCATCTCCCTCCACCATCAAAGTCCCAAGCCCAGTGCAGCTATGCTTAAACTTTAAATTGTGGATAGCTACAAATATACACATTAAACATAATAGTGGGAGTTGGTGCTGTTTAACTCTACATGCAGAATTATTGTTGTTGTATAGTAATCCTGCCTGAAATGGATGAATGGACAGGTGCCAAAAAGCTCAGTCCTTTGTTTGGAATTATTGATTTCATTTTCATTCTCTGAGGGGTCACTGCACACAGTCAGCAGCCAAATGAATCACAATCTGAGCAGTTTGTTTTGATCTGATGGAGCCAAGAGGCTCTCACCACCACCACCACCACCACCACCACTGCGTGTCTGTCTGTTGTTTAGGCTCTCTGTTTCAGAGCATCTCCATCCTGTTACCCTGGAGCTCCGTTTTCCTTTGTGCTTCATTTCAGCACAACCAGAACTGATGCCCCAACCAGACTATTATTTTACTGGAGCGCTGGCAGCTCAGATGCCATTTGGAAACAGGACTTAGACTAAAGACAGTGATTTAGTTTTAATTGAAAACAGTTGGAACTGGAAGAGTTTTTGAATCCTCTACCTTTTCTCATGCACTTAATTAACTCATTTGCTAAATGTTGTGAATTATCCCTTGGAATATTAATATGAAATTCTGATATGCAATCTGGCCATGTTTTGCCACTGCTTACCAAGAGTATTCATTCATTCATATTCCAGCCTGTGTCTAATGATTTTTGGTACAGTCTGTTGTTTTATAGTTTGCATATGTGAAAGTGAAGTAATATAGACAGAAACATCATGATAAAAGAGAAAACACATTTTATTGAGAGTGAAATGACATGAAAATGTAGCGTGGGCTCTGATATGGGATCTGCTGTCAGCTTTTTGGCACCACTTTACTATAAGACTCCCTTTATAAAGGATTTATAAATATTTATAAATAGGTTATCAATGCAGTTGTAAATACTTTGTCAATCATAAATGAACAGTTATAAACAAGCTGTAACACAATTTTCATGTATTAATGCAGGCGGCTCAAGATGAAGTTAATGCTTGTGACTCATTAATTGTACAAATGAGTTTATTTAATCATGTGAAACCTTGTAGTAACCATTGAGATATGCTGATGGAGGTTAATTGCTAATAACTTGACAAATACCTGATGAAGGTAGGCACAAATGCTGATGATGAGGAAAACAGAAATCTCATGTGGGATTGCTATTTGGCAAGCATGAGGTCATTGTTGTCCTTTTTTGTCTAGAATTGTATAACATATGAATAGAATAGAATAGAATAGAATTACTTTATTCATTCCAAAGGGAAATTCATTTGTCTGTTAGCTCATCTACTATTTGCAGAAGAATTAAAAGGCCTGATGGCTGTGGGTATAAAAGATCTTATGTATCTCTCTGTCTTGCTACAAAGAGAGAGGAGCCAACCGCCACTGATACAAAGTGATAACAAACTAATAAAGTAGTTATAAACCATTCATAAATCCGTTATAAAGGGAGGCTTATTATGAAATGGTACAGTTTTTTTTCCAAAAGCTGTATATAATTACAGACCATGCAGAGAGGGAGCAGCAGAGTGGTTGTTTACTTATTGATGTTAAGCCTAGTGTTGGCCCACAACACATAAACAGAGGTTAAGTGGCCCTGAACACGCAGCTGGTGGTAAAAGGCAGCATGTGGTCTGCTCAGTGTCTTTCTCACTTACCTGTCCTTACCTCTACCTGACAGGACAGGTCTGGACAGGGGACACACTGGTGTCTGTCTGGCCAGGTCCCATTGACCTCCTTAAAGTACCTTTTCCTCACAAGCGCCTGTCTTTCCAGCCAATCAGTATGTCTCTACTCCTAAAGTCTCATCTGTCTCGCCTGCCTCCCTCTCTGCAGTGTACTTTGTGAACCAGAAAGCGGGGCCCGATTGGGTTTCTCTCCTCTACAGACGAGGTTATGTGCGCCTGTCTCCCTCCCACTGCATGGCCTAGACTGCGGTAGGGTCAGGTTGCTCTGAGCCAGCACCATTCAGCACAGGTCACAGACGACCGACCCTGGTTGATGCTGATGCTCAGTGTCTCGTACTGACCCGGTCGACATTTCTCCCTGACAGTCCTTCGTATTTTATCGTCTGTCATTTAGAAGTGTGTTGGTGGTCTTACATGTCGGAGTCAGACCAGCTAAGCTATACAGGTGTGCTTAGAGGCTGTCTGGTCTATTCATCACGGGTTACAACCTGTGGCCACATGAGCTCCTTTGCAGCACCTGACCAAACAATCCCGGCTGTGGAAGCCCCATTGAGTGTAATTATCTGTAATTTTCTCCTTTGTGAGCACACCGCCTCTATTTGATGTCTTTTACAGTGATTCCCTCTCTTATTATCTATCAAACGCCTGTTTTGTTTTCATGTTTTTTTTCCCCAAAGACTGCCTGTCATCATTGGGTTACCCTCCTCCCAACCTCTGCCTTTATCAAACAACATACATATTCATGACATAGACGTCCACTTATTTAGTGGCTCAAATTAGAGGCCGACCAATCCATATATCTGTCTGAAAGAAATGAGCAAAACCCCAGCACTGTGAATGGCCCCCTGTGTGTCAATGTGTACATTTGAAAGACTTAAATCCAATGCTTTTACAGTGAATCTCTTTCTTTTCATTTTCTGCATCACTGGGAGCAGAAAGGTGCATTTCTTCAGTTTTCATCCTCCATTTTTCTGACAGAGTTAATATTTCAGAGGGAGGATATTGTAATCCCAGCAGAGACATGAGCATTACAAGAGGGTGAGTGTGGGGTGCCAAAAAAGAAGAAGAGAAAAGCTATCTGGTCTCTCCCATCTATTCTTAATCTGAAACATCGAGTTGCTGAACCTGCTGCAGGACCAACAAACTGTCAAAGCTTCATAGCTTTTTCAGGGTTCCTGTAGGTTTAGTAGGTCTCCTGCCATTCAAGCTCCAGTGCCGTGCACATTTCATTTCCGACCCCTGCTTAGTTTTCCTGAAACTGGACGCCAGGGCTGATAAATAAAACATCCTTTGTGTGCTGCTGGCTGATCATCGGAGCCCTTTCAGCTGTATAAGTGGTGAAAGGCGACATAATCTCTCCCAGAACAAGATCTGGACCGAGATTGAGTAGAGACAACACACAACAGAGACAGCAGGAGGAACCGACAAAAAGCCTGTGTTTTTTGAGGAGGGAGCAGGATGTTAAAACCCCAGCAGCCCGGTGAGCTACTGCTGCGCGACTCCCCGCCGGTGTTCGGGAAGCCGTGGTACTGGCAACGCAACGGCGGCGCCATGGAGAGCACTCGCAGCCTGGCGCAGGTCATCATGGAGATGCGCGATGAAATCAAGAAGCTGGAGGCGGAGAACCGAGAGCTCAGGGGGGACTACGCTCAGCGGTCGTTGGGGACCGTGCTAGGGGGAGCCAGCCCGGGGTCCTCAGCAGGAGCAGCGGCAACAGCAGCAGCAGAGCAGCGGGGAGGGATGGAGGAAAACCCCTATGTCAGCCTGAGACGCAATGTGTCCGCACCGGTACTGGAGAGACAATACAAGGGTAAGAGCTGAGGGCCTGGTTCAGCACTTGTTCCATTCATAGTTCCATTTACAGGATGGACATGAGAACATGAAGAGGAAGTCAACACGGCAACCAATTACCATACACTTGCATTAAATCGGAGCGCAGGGATTAACAGGTGGTACAAGGGTCAAATCCTAAGAAAGACTCCAAAAACTCTGGCTCCTGTAGTGCATCTTATCAGCCTCTGACTGAATGCAATAGTATGCACAGAAACAGCAAGACAGCACAGTATCAGGAAGGGAAACAAAATCATTCACAGGACATGAAAAGTTGCTACATTCTTAAAGTGGTGCAGGAAACACTCCGAAATAAGACATAAGAAAACCTCAAAAACAAATCAATGACGTTACATAATGTTCTTGTTTATTTCACAGAGAACAACATCATGACTGTGCGGAGGTACTCTATAAGCACCAACCTGTCTGGAGTGACTATGAGAGAGGACAGAAGGACGGACAGGGCGAGGCGGGCTGACTCTGGATGGGGGAGACTACAAGAAGAAATCCAACATGGGAACGGACTCTTTGGTGATCCGGGCAGAGGAGAGGTGGGAAAAGTTACCAACAGGCACTCCCTGCAGGAATACGTCCACAAGAACAGGTACAGAGAGGCTCTTTAATTCCCAGAAATCTTGAATAAAGTTGAGTGTTTTTATGTTCTCCTCACCTTTTCCTGAATCTGCAGGTGTGTAACTATATAACTCTCGTGATTTCTTAGGGCCAAGGTAAAAACTGTCACCTTCCTTCTGCCTGTGGATGACATTTACACCAACCGTCCAGTTCTGACCAAACACCAGGAGCCTAAACTCACCGAGCTGGCCTCTATAACTGAGACTGACTCTTAAACCAACTTTTAAACACTTGTGGATGTGGCCATGGGACAAAGTGCAAACACGAACTGAGCCCTCATGGCCCGATCCAGGTTAAGTCTCTTCATCTAGGTCAGTGTAGACCGGGCTCTCAGTGTGTGAGCCAGCAGACCGATTTTATCACACCTGACCACACAAACAGAGGACTCTGGTTACAGGGGTTGTTTTCATCTGACCATGGCAATCCATGCCTGGCCCACGGTGATGAGACACGGGGCCCTCTGTAGTGAGGATCAGATGTCCGGACTCCTCATCCTGCCCTGGGGTGTCATTTTGGAGTGAGACATACACCCACAGGTGACAGCCTTTTACAGATAGCTGTGGTCACCTGACTCAGGCCTCGTGAGCCACATCAGACTTATTGTTTATTCATCATTTCTTTTTCACACTGTAAACTCAGCTGGGTAGTCAAGGGGCCATGTGTGTGTTCAAACACGTGACCTCTTTCTTGTCAGTGTTCATAGAGTGTATTTTTTTTAGTCCAAATCACACACTATCATCTCTGCTTCCATGTTTGGAAGACTAGTTGTACATAAATTAGTGTGTGACATACCTACATGAAACCAAGGCATCTTGTAAGCTACCTATGACATATGCAATGTTTTGTATCTGAGAAAAGTTAAGTTCATTTAGTCTTGCAGTTATTTCACTCTAATTCTTATAGAGGGTTGGTTTAAAATTTATAATACAGTAATATCATGTGTATTTATAAGACTGGATATATATTTGTGAGAGCTGGAAACCAGGGTTGGACACTTAAAAATAGTATTAGCCAAAATGTTTGTGTTATTAAGTGTTGGCATCATAAAAGAATAATAACTGGAGTAATTTTCAGTTGTTCTCCTGTTTTAGCCCTGACCATGATAAACAAGGGTGAGCATGGTGAGCATTCACTGTATTATATGGAAACAAATATAACAAATATCTCACTGATGGAGTAAGTACATTTATTAAATAGTCATATTCTGTGTGAGCTACAGGCAAAACATTTTATACACTGTATATATATTTGATTGGCTGCATCAGAAGTATCACATATTTAGTAACAGGAAACAGTGACACAGAATATCTCGCTTGCTGATGTAACACACAATGATAATGATATTAACTACAAAAAAGCTTCTCAGTAAAGTTGTGTTCAGTAACGACTTAAACATGCTGCTCCACACAGCTGGTAATCACTAACTCACAGGACAACACAGAACCTGGTCCGGTTGTGTTTGTGTCGACTCTTGGATTCCTCAGCACCATTAATCGAGTGCTTTTCATTGTCCGCTTCATAGACATTTTTCTCTGTGTATTTCACTCCTGTTTGCCCAAATTCATCAGTGTCTTTTAACTGATCGAGCGCTCCATCCTCCGATTGATCATCGGTGTGCAGGCTTCCGTAGCTTTCTGAGTCCCGGGGCGTGATGGCTGTGCAGGTCTTAGGCTCAGACACATGTGTAAATAGTGGCCGCTCACTTAGGTTGTCTCCATATTCCATAGGGATCAAGCAAAGGTCATCCCTACACCGCCGATGAGACACTGTGACAGAGGGAAAAGAAAGAACAATATTATTGGAGAGTCCTTGTTCCCTAGTTTAAAGGATGCATGTAAATCAGAGGGTGTTAATTTAGAATTAATGGAATTCAGCAGATTGCAAACAGACCTGGTCTGTGGAGATCAGGCTGGCTCGTCTGCTTCTCTTGCTGTCCAGCTCTGTCCTCTGGGTCTGAGAGACCCATAATCTGCAGCTCGCTGACTCCCAGGTTTCTTTCAAGAAAGTAAGTGACCATCTTGCCCTTTCCCTTCACCTCGATCTCTCCCCGCTTCTGGATAACAAAGCTTTTATGCTTCAAAGCCCTAAGAAACATGGATAAAAGTTAAAATAAATCTAATGATCAGGAAGGAGATATGATAGTGTCCAATGCCAAAATGCATTGGTTTTCATTTTTGAATGCAGGTGTCCTCACTGGTACACAGTCGGGCTCAAGTGGATCTTGTTGGGGAGGCCGTGACTCTCCATGCGAGAGGCGGTGTTGACAGTGTCGCCGAACAGACAGTAGCGAGGCATCTTCTCCCCAACTACACCTGCCAGCACAGGACCGCTGTGGAGACCCACACGGATCTAAAACAAGCACATGCAAGAACAGCACTAAAAACTATTACGCAAGATGTTCAACGCAACGGATTTGTGTCAGAAATGGAGCACAGGCATTCTTGCACCTGAATGGGTCCTCCTGTCACAGGGTTGACAACCTCCCTGGTGGCCAAAATCATACCCAGAGCAAAGTTGGCCACCCTCTCAGCGTGGCTGGACATCGGGATGGGAACCCCACCCACCACCATATAGGCATCACCTATTGTTTCAACCTGGGAAAATAAATATTCTAAAAATCAAGAGTGGAAACCCCAAATTATTCCTGTGTATGTGCATTGAAAGAATAAATCTGTTGTGTGTACCTTGTAAACATTGTGCACGGTTGTGAGTCGATCAAATCGGAGGTACATGGAGTTAAGCATCAGGACGATCTGGATCGGTTCACACATGGAGCAGATATTAGTGAAGGTCACCACGTCACTAAACAGTATGGTGCATTCTTTAAATTCCCCTATAGGATGCATAAAAACACAGCAGTCGCGTTAGACACAGTTGTAGACACAAAACCACTGATTGCTCAATATTTTGTGCATTGGCATCTCATGAACCTGCTTCCACTGTCTTGCCCTCTTTCAGCTGGTTGGCTACGTGCTTGGGCAGCATGGCGTACAGCAGGTTCTCTGTCTTTCTTCGCTCTTCCTCCAGGTGCTGAGACAGGAGGCGGAGCTCCTCTTTCTTCCTCTCCAGCTGATTGGACAGCTCGATTTCCGCCAGCCGCTGCTGGTTCAGCAGGATGAGGTCGCGGGTGACGTCGTGCGGCGCGATGTCAGATATGTGCATATCTCTCTCCTCCAACTCCTGAAGGCTTCTCAGCAGAGGAGAGGCTTGATAGAGCATACACTCCAGAGAGGGCATCCAGATCATCTGACCTGGAGATGAAATGACAAAAAATCTGGATTTACAAGTCACTGTATATAAAGAAAAAATCCAATACAAAATAGAGGTAATCCTGTTTCATTTACCTCTGAGTTGCAGCATAGGTCTGTTGTTCCATGCTTCAGGCATCATGTCTCTGCGTGTCTGCAGGACGAAGTGGCTGTTAATGAACTTCCTGATGCTGGAGATGGTGAAGGTGACCTCAGGATGCACAATGCTGAAGTACTGGTCCAGATGGATGCTCATGGTCTGGAGCCCAGGGACGATCCTCTGGAGCTTCACCCCTGCCTGGTGCACCACCAGCTGTGTCAGACACCACCAGGATCATTCCATTTAATTATATATAATCCAATGCATGTTAATATTTACAGCACAGACTTGAATTTATCATCTTTTACCTGCTCATCGAAGACTATGTGGAAAGGAAAAGCATGGCAGAAGGTCTTGAGGTCAATGTTAAGGCTCACTGGATACACTGGTTCAAATCCTCTCAATAGTTTGCCTGTACGGTTAGTTCAGAAAAGTGAGGCAAAGATTTGAAAATATTGAAGAAATACATACACAGGTATTAATTATGTTGCCCGCCATGGATACCAAGCATGAAATCTTATTTATACTGTGTGTGTATACCTTTCCCAAGGCGAACCAGCCCCCTAATCATCTCCCAGTGACTCCTGTGCATGGAGAGACTGATACTGGATCTCCTCTGATGATGAGGCTCAGGCTGAGGAGATGAGGAAGGAAGAGTTGAAATTTAACTATGATCAGTCATATTTTTTGTTCTGGCTTATTTCGTCTTCACTTGGACCTTATGCAGCTTCAGAGATTGTTGTAACACAGATCATTAATTTAACCTCTTTAATCCAGATCATGGCATTACGTTGGCCAGCCAGAGGCTGGAGGGATTGAGCCCTTGGAAAAGCTCCAGCCTTACTGCTGCCCACACTGGACCGAGCAGCACCAGCTGGCCACTGTGTCACCAGGAAAACCACATGCTCCTTCTTTCCAGTTCTCTCCAGCTCCTCCAGCTGGTTGACAATTTCCATTGTTATGTCGCTGTTGAAAAAATCTTTCGCAACAGCTCCAATAATTCCTGTAAAAAAAGTGAGTGCTGTCACTTGTTCTGTGCAAACAGTGATACATCTGTGAGAATAATAACAAAAGGATACAGACGGAAGTGATTATTTTGATGATGTGATTTTAATTTACCAGGAACAATGTGGCACAGTCCTCTGCGGTCTGAATAATAGTGGAGAAGCATGGTGCCATCAGGGTTCCTCTCCACCCGGAATGATGGTGCGTTCATCTCCTGCGAGAGCAGAACGGAATCAAACAGTGAATCGCAAACCAATGTTTTCTTTTTCCTCAGGGCCACACACCACACATAAAATGAGACTGGGCCGGGCGCACCAACAGGCCTGAGAGCTCGGGCACCTTGTAGGAGAGGGCGAGGTAGCTGTGAAGTGCATCCAGATTCTCAGTGAACTCAAACAAATTTCCTCCTAAAGTCCGCAGCATGTGATCGTAGCCGGAGCGTTTGCAGAACTCAAAGAAATATTCTCCAAACTGCCTCAGGACAACCTCTGGTTTTGCGCCTGTCAAAGAGAGACAAAACAAAAGCAGGATAGTGTGTGCCTGCAGAATTATTCTCTGTTTTTTTGTTTTTTTTCATATTCAGGATTAAAACTGGTGGAAGACAAGATTTTATAGACTTATATAGTAACAGTTTACCTAAAAGCTTGCAGGCCTCTGCCACTAACTGCATGGTGATCTCGTCTTTATAGACCTCATATGTCAGGAAGGTGTCCTGGACTCCAGCTTCTTCCCTGTCCGTGATGATGATGATGATGATGACGATGATATGAATTTGAGCATAAATTTTATCAATGAAAGATTTTTTTTTCTTTTACCTGAGCTTGTTCCACGTCTCCTCGCCAAACTTCTCAACTACCAGCGATTTCAAACAGTTGTTAATGAATCCATACTGTGGAGAGCACAGGGAGGGCTGGTCAGTCCTGGGGAAACAAGTCTTGTAGTTTGCAAATGCAACGGAAAGGAGACTCCTACCATATCTTTGTCGTGTTCCAGGGACAGTGGTCCGCCAGCCTGGTCTGTCCTCTGGGCAAATAAATCCTCGTCACATCGCTCAACCCGCGCAGGACACGGACACCTGGCTGTGCTTGTCCTGTCCAGCCCCGCGCTGCAGCCTCCCCTGGGCGCGAGACGGTCCACTTCTCACGTGGATGCAGTGATCTGTCCGGAGACTAATCATCTGTTTTTGAACTAGGCTATCATACATGATACCGTTTCACGATCAATATTGGACAAATATTGCTTTGCTATGTGGTTTGAAGGCGATTTAACTTTTTATTTTATTTTATTTTATTTTTTAGAGACAAATCATCATAAAACCTGCAGGCTGGTATTTCTTTTATCCCTGGAGATCAAAGACTCTGTGGGTGATTAGATTAAAATGAGCACATAAGAGTCAGTCTGAAGAGAAAAACAAACCATATGCTCAAGATTTCAAAATACATCAGCAACCCTTTCATACTGTTTTATTCACTGTTAAATATTAAATAAGAGCCAATAAATAAAACTTCAATATTCTGGGATAATATTTATGAACAAAAGTCACATTAATAGAATAATTGCTACTATTCAGTTCATATAATGAAATGAAACGAAATTCATTTACATTTTAAACATTAAAGATCCAATTATCATTTTAGCCTATGTCATGAAAGAGAGGCAATAAAAACTAATTTAAGGACCAAAATTGTGATGTTTAAGTGTTTATTGTGGGTTGATTTATTCTCTACGCAATTTCATGCAAAGAGCAACATGAAAGAAAGCATTCCACCTTAAAGGTTGCTGTAGAGCAGGGACACGTTCATGTTGGTTTTACTAATCTACCATCTGCCTGAGGTGCCTCAGGCTCACCTGGCAGAGCATGGACCTAATCCTAACTGGGTAATTAGTTTTACAGTTGACTAATGTATGTAAAGATTAAACTCCTAATCAATATTAATTCATCAAGTATGTCATTTTATCAGGTAATAAACAAAAGTCACAGAAATCAGCTTTATCAGAAAATTCCTTCCTTTGCCTTTGATCTTGCTCCATTGTGAGTAAGACGTTTGTGTTAATGCTAAAGCACAGCTTAGATTCGTTTTAAGGCCTTTGTGATTTTATTGAGGTCTGGTGTTTCCTGACGTCATGACGACAGCATCAAAGATAGAGACGATAAGTGGAGAGTCCAAGCAGGAGCTTCTCAAATGCAGCACAGCAGGGTACAGAGGATCATTGGAACATCTTCAAAAAATAAAAGCAGGTACTGGACCATGGCTGTTTGCCAGTGCATAATCTTTGCAACTGAAACAATTAAGCCTAGAAAAAAAACAATCCAAGACTGCAGTCATATGCAAACAAACATAAAAAGACACATTTTCACTCAGCTATAGGTCATGATTGTCAAAAAAAAGCAAAATCCTTTCACATACATTAGCAGAAATAATAACAAATATTATAACACTCAATACACATATCAGGATTCATGTGAGGGATTCAGTAGTAATGAAACATTAAAATGAATTTTCTAGCACTCATTAGCTGCATACATACAACTAAAATGTGGTAATGAACTTTGATGTAGTGTCTTTAATTGTATTTGTGAAGAATGGGTCATGTATCATTTAAAGTGCCCTCATCCTTTAAAATGAACAATTTAACACCAAGATGACTGAATCACTAATGTACTTTGGTTGGACTAAAAAAGATAGTAAAGTACACAGTGTTTTTAGAAGTGTAGCAATGTTTCTGACAAATAAAATATATATCTGTCTCATACGAAATAGGTCAAGTGTTCATAAACAAGCTGGTCCATCATGTCCATGTAGTGGTTTTCAGTCATTGGTTGTAATGTTGAAATACTGTTCAAAGGCAGAAAGCACAGATACCATCAGGTCCGTAACGAGGTCTGCAGAGCTTTCATGTCCTGCAGCAGCCTCAGATTCCTCTTGCTTCTCTCTCCTGGTCTAAGTTTGACAGTGCCAGCAGAGCGACCTCTTGTGGATATTGTGGTAGTTACTTTTACCTCATTTTTACTGTTAGGCCGAGCACCCACTTCCTTTTTTAACTTCTTTATCTAAAAAAGGACAGGAAAAATTCACAGAGAGTAATCAAAACAAAATGAAATCTTACACTTTGTTGTGTATGAGGTGAGATGCTCTAGTGTGAAAACCCACCTGTATTTTGTGTTTGTAAAGTTTACTGATCTGCTCTCCTTTTCTCTCCATTTTCAGCAGTAGCCTCTCCTGCTCCATCTGAAGTTCTCTTCTCTCCTGATCAGAGACACTGTCCTCCACCTGCCTCATCAACTCGTCCTGCTCCCTACAACACATAAATTCAGACACACAGTGAAATGGGATGCTTGTCATAAGCATTTTTCTTTTAATGCAGCTACACTCACAAGCTCATGAGCCTCAGCTCCTTCTGTAATGCCTGCAGCAGCTCTGACAGTTCCTCTTCACTGGTGGCGGAGGAAGATGAGGAGCTGTCTGAATTCCTGTGGCTGGTGGTATCATAACCGTTTGTGTTGCTGGAGAGGACGCGGCTGTTGCAGAGGTGAGGCTGGTGTCGCTTCAGAAGAGACAGAACTGACTGGACGTTGGCTCTGACTGAATGGCTGCAGCCCACAGACTAAAATGTAGGTAGGAAAGATGGACAGTGTAAGGAAAGTGTGGCACTGAAAACTCAAAACCTTTTTTAAAGCCAAACCACAGATGCATATACACTATGTCCATAGTACCGTTCCAGCCACAAAGGGCACATCTCTGAGGCTCAGTCTGTAATGTGGCTCTGTGTAGGACGACTGCTGTGGTGAAGATTTCTGGGAAGAGAAAATCATGTATTCATCGTGATGTTCTTGACAGAATAAGACACTGTAGAGAAACATTTCACTGCAGCATTATCTATCATCATCTTGTCACATTTGTTCGGGAAAGAAAAGCAACATTCTCAGTCCTGTAAAACATAGAAATCCTGAGCCATCCATGTGAAGCTGTGAATGTCTTTACCTGTGAGTTGGACTTCTTTTCTTTGGACTGTCTGCCGGACAGACATGGTGACACTGACTGAAGCAAGATCCTATTTGCCTCCAAACCTGTCTGCAGCTGTGGAAAAAGGAACAGTAAAACACAACATACAAAAAGTGATACCTTAGCGCATGAGAGTGTGAAAGTTCAGGTTTAACAAACAATACAACCTACCAGGTGTGATTACATGGAAGAGAATTGTAGCTAAAGAGAAACACAAATGAATGTCTCATCACCTGGTTGGCCTTATCCTGGATGAGCTTCCTCTGGTGCTCCTCCTCCTGCAGTTTCATCTCCAGCTCATGAATCTTCATCTGTCATATTCAGACACACACCGTCATCATTACTGCATAAACACTATGAGGAATAATTAAAAAAACAAATTCTACTTATCCCTACAAACTGTTTAGGGTTAGGTTTAAAGCGGGAGCTTGCTCTTTGCCATATTTTTGAATACCTAAGGTCAAAGTGTGTTTTTTTTCCCCAAACTGTAGGACCGTCATAGACTTCAATAGACAGAAGTATCTATTACATCATGATAAAAGTTAAAATGATATCATGTTGTGAAATATGGTACATTTCGTTTTCATATCCCTTTTGTCAACTTAGGACACTTCAGATTCATTTTGGGACACATAAGGGTGTCACAAGCTCCAGGTTTGGGAACCACTTCCCTAATTTTAAGATGATGTTTTTTGCCCAAATGACTTCTGTTTTCTCTCACTGATATTTTGAAAAACATTACACATCCATGTCCTGTTGGTAAGTTTTAGGAATCGGTATCATTCAGTCACTCAACATAGATATTATTCAAATACAGTTTTGTGTGTCATGACCATAGCTATGGCAGTTGAAAATATGCTCATCATATGACCAGTAGTTGAGGTTGGCACAATTTTTCTACTGACATTTCATTCTGTTCTTATATATGTGTGTACCTCAGCATTGTTCTGTGTGCATGTGAGCCTGAGATACTCCTGCTCCAGTCGCTCCAGCTTCTCCAAGTGAGCTTGCTCAGACACTTTGTCTGACTGTCGATCAGCCAACTTAGCTGCATCCATGGAAACCTGACAATGCAGGGAACAGATAACTAAAATCTATCTAAACATTTACTCACTCATGCATGGCAGCCTTTTCTTTAAACTGTATTTTTCAGTGAAGAGTCTTAAGTGTATATTACAGCCTACACAAAGACACTCTGGGCTCACCTGCTGTTTGACCAAGCTGCTCCTGTCTGCCTTGGCGTGGCGCAACATCCGTCTCATTTGATCCAGCTGTCGCTCCAGCTTCACGCAGCGAGACTCTGCAGCAGCAAGGTGGGTGATCAAAACTACGAAAAGACCAAGGTGATGAGGGAGAGAAGAAAAAATAACAAGCTGCAAAGAAAGAAGTGAATGAAAAGGTCATTACATAATTATCATTATCTCTTAACCGTTAACTCACCTTGGTTACAGCTGGATGACTCACTCGTCTCTCTGACGGTGTCTGCTTGTCTCTGTGTGACTCTCTCACTCTGTAGATGTGTGTGTGATGCATCTTTGCCTGTTGTTCTCAGACCAAGTTCTGCATGTCCTCTCTCCAACTCCAACCTCCTGATCTTCTCCTGAAGGCTCCTCAAGGCAGATAAGATCGCTGCACATGCACAAACCCACACATACATACACATGAATTGTGTGTGTGAGAAACTGGATGTGATGCATATAGGTATATACTGATGAGCTCAGGTCATGGTTAGAGACAGTGTAATCAGAGATGTTTTCATAGATGTCACTGAAGCTAAGACATTCAGGTAGTGTAGGATCATGTTACACATGTAACCATGGAGCCCTGGAGCACCACAATACCTGAATGGAAACATTGTGAAGTGAATAGCCTGCATCCCATACTGGGGGACAGATGCATAAATTCAATTTACCTGCACTGCTCGTCTCTGGGAATGCTTTGCTGGGTGATGATGGGCCACATGGCTGATGTGTGCGTGCACGAGGTGTGTGATGCACGAGTGTGTTGATGAAGGGATGGTGAGCGGGATACTCCTTGTAAGATGGCAGTGACAGGCTGTCGGATACTACACCGTCAGATACTACTCTGGATGGTGGTGGTGGACAGACTGCCTGCAGAAAAAAAGCGTGTCTTCATGTCAAAAAGTATCCATAGCATACAGTGAATATCAGGCATCTTCTGCACATTTTTCAATACCTATGACATTAATGCAGAACATCTCACACAAGAGCAATAAATGAAGCATAGACATGAAAATAATAATGAGTTAAAACCTTAGATACATGCTCTACTGTTGATATGTTTGCCCTGCTTTAATACAACAACATTAACTTTCAGGTTTGCAACATCAGCTGTCTAGTCTGAGTTGTAGCAACGGCTACTAGGTAGCTTCCTGTGTAGTCCAGCTGCCTCTAAGGCCAGCATTTACAGACGAAAACAGAGTTTTTCTTTTTTTTTAAATCTTAATCCAGTTTGAATTTTAAATATCTTGAAGTGTTACCTTTCCCCGCTTAGCATCAGCAGCGGGTGTTGTTGACAGAGTCTCCATTGAGACGCAGTCAATCCAGTCTGCCTGCCTTTGCTGCACCAGAGAGTAAATTATGCAAAAATAATGTTGATATTAGTTCAGAGTCAAAACAATAACGAAGCCCGTTTGAGTTACCACTGACAGCTTGCTAGCTAGTCCGTTTCCAGCTGTCAGTGCTAACAGAGGTTGAGAAAAGAAAACATCACTTAGACAGACACACAACTCGGCGTCTGAGGGTTTGATTCATAACTATTACAGCCTGCCCCGCTGGACGTTGCGCATGTACACACCAAGGATATCTTTGACAGAGGGTAAACTCGGTGTCCCTCCATAACTAAAACAAACGCACATCGCTTCGCTAAACCGGAAGTGTAGTTTTTCCTATGCGGAGAGTCCTCGGTTCAGGAGGACGATGCTTCAGGGTTAAACTACAATAACCCTGAACCCTTTGTGAGGGGCGGGGAAGAGGTTTGCAAGAGTTGCCGGGATTTTCTGGCATGTTTGGTAGTTGTGAGACTTCGGAAGAGGTTGGTAGCTACCTGAAGCCTTTCCACCATTGTAGTTTACAATAAACAGTTGTCAGAGTTAAACGGGCATGTTAATTGTAAGTTAGACCAACCCAATCTCTCTCTCTCTGTATATATATAAAGCATTTGGTCAGTCGCGTTTGTTATCTAATCAAGGTAGATAACTAATGAGCTCCTAGCATAAGTGAAAGCTAACTCACCATTCTCGTTGTCACTTCTCGTGTCATTCAGTTATATGCTACTGTTAGCTACCACTTTACTAACGGATCACTAGTTAGCTAGCTGACACGCAATACAATATAATGCTTTGTAATGCAGTTGTTAATAATAAATAATAACGTGGCTATCTACAACAAAGCTTCTGTGACGATTCTGTTACTGAAGTGAACTCTTCACTAACTTATCCGTAATATTTACATGTTTCGTGTAAATATATCAACGGGACGTTTGTTTTAGCATTTAGCATTTGTGGTGCTGCAGGATCTCTGAAATTAAAAGTAACTAATGTCATTTTCTAGACAGAATACGTATCTAAATGTCTTTTCTACAGGAGAAGGCTTTTGATGACCACCTGTCTGCTGTAAACTCTCATTTTCTCACCTCATCATGTCCTCGGAGAACACAATGTGAGTCCATTTAATTTCTGCGCTTTAAAAATAAATTATATTGTTATTGTTGTGGTTACCAATCCACAGCTGCTAAAACTTCCCAGTGACTAATGAATGACCATGTCCCAGGCTGTCTAATGTGCAAGTGCATCCAGGCAAGTTCAGAATAAACTCATCTTAAGTTTTTCTTTTTATCGACTGATTGTATTGTGTGCTGTTTTTTTTTAGGGATGATGAGGATACCTTCAAGATCCTGATTGCTACAGATGTTCACCTTGGTTACCTTGAGAAGGATGCGATCCGTGGCAATGACTCTTATACCACATTGGATGAGATCTTAAAATGTGCCAAGACAAATCAGGCATGTCGATGTTGATTCATGTGTTTTAAATGTATATGATAAGTAATCTTTAAATATGTATAAGTATTTACCGTATATCTGTTACGATTTGAGTGGACTGAATTATTTTGTGCAATCTGATTTTGTATTGCGCACTGATTTGCTTACAGGTGGATTTCATCCTGCTGGGTGGAGATTTGTTCCATGAGAACAAGCCATCACGGCGATGCCTCCACAGATGCATCACTATGCTCAGAGAATACTGCATGGGTGATTCACCCATAGTCTTCAACGTCCTTAGTGACCAGTCTGTCAACTTCAACACATCCCAGTTAGTCTCTCTGTTTGTGTGGTTATTCCATTTTACCACTGCTGTTGAATGAATGTTTTACTAATGTTGTTATGTTCGTGTCAATGTGTTGCAGGTTCCCCTGGGTTAACTATCAGGATGAAAACCTGAACATCTCTATTCCTGTGTTCAGTATTCATGGCAACCATGATGACCCAACTGGGGTGAGTTGCTTGCAGCATTGGTTGATTATTATATCACACCAATATGCAAGCATGTGTGGTTCTGTGTGCCCAGTGCTTGTGTGTTTGTTTGTAATGGTGTCCCTTTTTCTCCAAGGCTGAAGGTCTGTGTGCGCTGGATCTTTTAAGTGCCTCTGGTCTTGTAAATCACTTTGGTCACTCCCAGTCTGTGGAGAAGATAGAGATTAGTCCTATTCTCATGCAGAAAGGCAGCACCAAGCTGGCCTTATATGGTCTTGGTGAGCATGTTTTTCACATTCCCTTAGGGTTAATGCAAAAGCAATGGCCGAAATATGTGTTTCAGTCTAAATTGTGTGTGCCTGTGTATGCATGTGTAGGTTCTATCCCGGATGAACGCTTGTACAGGATGTTTGTCAACAACCAGGTAACCATGCTCCGCCCCAAAGAAGACCAGGATGAGTGGTTTAACCTCTTCACCATCCACCAGAACAGGTATGTAAATGTATGTGCATGTTGGAAATCTCTCAGGGGGTGATATTTGAAAATTAAAGTCTTATAATAACACATTTCAAGGTATTTTAGGAGCACACATGATCCAGTGGGCAAATAATAGGTTAGCTTATCATCCTTAGTTCAGAGATTGGTATGTTTTCGGTGCATCGATATAAATTAATCTTACAAAACTACATTATCTAAAATGTTTTGGGAGTTTTATTTTATCTTTCCTGTGTGTGTTTTCTGTCTAGGAGTAAGCACGGTCCCACAAATTATATTCCTGAGCAGTTCCTGGATGATTTTCTTGACCTGGTGGTGTGGGGTCATGAGCATGAATGTTTGATTGCACCAACCAGAAATGAGCAACAACTCTTCTATGTGACCCAGCCCGGCAGCTCTGTGGCGACCTCCCTGTCCCCTGGAGAGGCTACTAAGAAGTACAAATAAACACACACACTTGCACACACACACTGAACAATAGTGTCTATATTCTGAGTGTGTTTTAAAACGAACAAGTAGCTAAGCCTCTGTTTGTGTGTATCTAGGCACATTGGGCTGCTGAGGGTAAAGGGACGTAAGATGAACCTGCAGAAAATCCCCCTGAAGACGGTACGTCAGTTCTTCATCCAGGATGTGGTGCTGGCTGACTACGAAGACCTATTCACGCCTGATACACCACGGGTCACAAAGAGGGTGGAGGACCTTTGCTTTGCAAAGGTATACCTAAAGTCACAATCAAACAACAGAGAGCCAGTCCAGTGTTTATTGCTCACTTGTCTCACCTGATCTTTCTGTAGGTCGTGGAGATGTTAGAGGACGCTGAGCGAGAAAGACTTGGAAGTCCACTCACCCCAGAGAAACCTCTCATTCGCCTGAGGGTAAGAAGGACACACACGTGTGCACACAACTTTTACTCTTGATTCAAATTCTTTAACTTCACTGCTATCTCCAGGTGGACTACAGTGGAGGTTTTGAGGCGTTTAACACCTCTCGCTTCAGTCAGAAGTTTGTAGACCGCGTGGCCAACCCAAAAGACCTCATTCACTTTCTCAGACGGCGCGAGCAAAAGGAGGGCATCAAAGGTCCGGCATAGGCTAAATACACACCTGAAAACACAGTATACACCGTACGTTGTATAGGATTGACTGTTTGACTCTCTTCAACTTTTGTCCTTTTCAGACGAGGTCAATGTAGACTATGGCAAGCTGTTAAAAACCACAGCAGTTGAGGGGCTTAGAGTGGAGGACCTGGTTAAACAGTACTTTGAGGCAGCTGAACAGGTACTGTACCTGGATTTGCATTCACATGTTGACTGGGTGTCATTGCAGTCTTTCATCTGCTGGTTTTCCTTTGTATTCTCTTGACGAGTGTATCTGCATATCTTCACAGACAGTACAGCTGTCCCTGCTGACTGAGCAGGGCATGGGGAAGGCCATTCAGGAGTTTGTAGACAAAGATGAGAAAGATGCCATCCAGGAGCTGATCACTTACCAGCTAGAGAAGACACAGCGCCACCTGCAGGCCAGAGGAGTAATTACAGAACAGGATATTGACGCAGAGGTAGGGAGGTGGAGCAAATTATGCACATATTCCGTAGTAATACTGATGAAATTAAACTTTATGAGCACAACAGTTTCCCATCAGTCTGTACATATTCACTCTGTGTTTCAATGTGTGTCTTGTTTGGAACCGATATTTTTTTAATATTTTCAGGTTAAGCGATTCAGAGACTCCAAAAAGAACACAGCTGAGGAGGAGAATGAGATCAGAGAGGTCAGTGTGTGAAATGCTCACATGCCCAAAATGTTTTATTTGTTTCTTTATTTGTTTCTTCATCTACTTATTTCCCAGGTGATGAGCAGAGCCAAAGCTCACCGTTTGGAGCGTGGTGATGATCCTTCCAACGAACTGGCTGATGTCACTATGGACTCTGATGAGGAATCGACCCCATTCCCTCGCCCCGCACAAGGAAGAGGGCGAGGAGGCAGGGGACGGGGTGGCCGGGGTGGCCGGGGGAGAGGTGAGCTATCATTTCTGTTTGTCACAAATTTGAAGTGTGAATAGAAACACAGACAGATACGCAGTGGTAAAAAGATGTTCCAAGGTTTCATTCAAGGACACTGGAATAAATCTTTATCACTGAGTGCCTAAGTGGCAGATTACATCTGGCGGGAGAGGCAGGTCTGTGGAGCTGTGCACCGTAGATGTGCACGGAAAAACAAGCGCGTTGCAACGAATGTGCGCTGCTACAGTGTTGCTTTGGGTTTGAGCACGCATTCTGCACGTCTACATTAAAAGTAATGCACGCAAAAGACACTACATGTGAATGGCCCCATGTACACACGCTTTAACCACGGCGACAGCCAAAACTGAATCTCCCACAACAGCGTCACGAGAGTGGAGCTCCCCAAACGGAGAAATCCATCACAAGGCAGAGTATGCCTCAGACACGCCATATTGCCTAGCAACGTCTATGCTATGTCTTATGTTGCACAGAAGATGTTTTCGAAACTTTACCTCAGAGCCGTCTGCATACCTCCACTGTCTTCAAAGTCACTTTGCAAATTAAAACTGGACAGATTCTCATAGAACTTTCCTGCAAGACAGAATAAGATCAACAAGGTTAAATGAACACGCAATCTAAAAAAAAAGATAAGAATTCTAACATTATAATGTGCAGTTTTACACAAACAAAAATGGTCACACACCATCCAGCAGAGTCAAAAGACCTCAGATCATGTTTACACCCTTTTTACAGCTTTTTACCCAAGAGAGCTGACCAGACAAAGATCTCAAATTGCTTATTGCAGTTTAGGAGTTAGTAAGTCAGTCACAAATCGTCAACACAGAACATAATGATGCTCTTTTAGTGGCGTACGGCACTAGAACAGTACAGCACAAAGCAGTGAGGAATCGGCTGTGCAGTTATTCAATCCTAAATTCTTGTTCCACTGTTCATCTGTTCTTTTAGGTGCGACTACCACTGAACCGAAACCAGCCGGGCGGCGTCGTTCCCAGAAATCCTCAGCAACAACCCAAAGCAAAAGCATTATGCAAGGTAGGAGAGTGTGAGTTTGTGTGTGAGCGTGATGATGTGTAAACATACTAATACAGTGGAGAATACACAGACATCCTATTTTATTTAATCAGTGTTGATTTCTGTATTATTACCCTTCTATACTCCCAATCTTTCACTTTCTTCCTTTGCTTTCACCTCGACTCCCCCGTTCAATGTTCCTCTCCTTCTTTACACCTCATTCTTCAGCATTTCAAGCGTCATCCCAGAGGTCGTCTCGGACCAAAGCCACCAAATCTTACACATCAGATGAAGTAGGGTCAATGACACCACACTCAAACAGTTAACACACCCCCTTGTTTTGATATGGGTGTGACCTGTGTCTTCCTTTATCCGTCTTCAGGTGGTCATTGATGACTCAGATGAAGATATCCCAGTAATGAAAGCTACCCGACCCCCTCCAAGGTATGTTTGTTTCTGTTTACAGTGTGATGCTCCAGCCTCTCAGGGGAGAAAAAAAATGTGGGGACACGCAAGGAGGCTATGGATTACCTGTATAAATAAAGCTTAAATAAAAATAAAATATTCTTTCTCTTGTTCTTTAGCACTCATATTTTGAAAACTGTGTCTTGTTTTTACCGGGGCCTTTTTCTTGCTTACCACAGAGCAACGCAATCGTCATCATCCTTCACTAAGTACAGCTCTCAGAGCCAGAGCCAGTCATCTAAAGGCATTGCATTTGATGATAGCGATGATGATGACGATGAGGTAATAAGAGATCAGAGAAAATGAGATGAAATGAAATGTTTTCTTCTATTTATTACATATCATTCAATAGTCATGTAGGGTACATGACTATTGAATGACTATGCTTTGAATCATATAATCCATTTCATATTTTCTCACTAAAAATGAATGAGACTTGATTATCTTAACTTTTCAGTTGTATGAGGAAAATGCATTAATCATTTTTTCTATTCATCTTTTTTTTTTTTTAATTCTTGATTCAGGATAACCCATTCAAAGGCCCCGGCCGTCGGAGATAACCACAAGTGCATCTCTAATGAAATATGTGTCATCTCTAATGAAATATGTGTTAATGTTGCTGATTATTCAGAAATTCTGTGATTGATAAGTGGGAAATTAGTGGCTGCAGATTTGCTTTGAAGGATTTACAAGTGCAGATGTGTTTCAATTTCCTCAGCGGTCGGTCTTCCTAATGTTGACAATAAATAATTACGTTTGCAAGCTACTGTTGCTTAGGATGAAAGTAGCCATTGATCTGTGTTGGTGAAAGGGCTAGGCTAAAGGCTATTAGGTGGCAATGTGGAAGACTTTCTGACTTTCTGACAAGACTTACTGTACTCAGTTAAGTCAGCGACTGAACCTAACGGTCTCCTACTGTAAATCATCACTGATCGGTGTTTGGTTTTGTCTTTGGCCTTTGTGATATTCTGATACTCAGTAATAATAAATGTTTTTTTCATATATTTCTGACTGTCCCTATGGTTTTTACTATATCCCTCTCAAAGGTTGTGGCTGCAAAGTCACAGTAAGTCTTATGTTTGGTTGTTGAACCATAGTGGGAGGTATTATAAAGTCCCAGGCTTAGGGTGACATTGGAGGAGTTGCATTGCATCTATCACAATTAGGAACACAAGCACTTGGGGCAACTTGGTTTAGTTTAGTTTAACCTTAAGTTACAGTTTAAGATTAGATTACAGTGTTTTAAATTTTAAGGTATTTTCCAAACGTCCACAGATTACATGTTCTTTTGTTAACTTGGGGTCAGAGGGTGTTTGCACTGGAATGAGGATGGCAGTATGTGGCACAAGGAGAGATCCAGTTTCCAGTTCATAAACTCGCAAAGAATATCAAGTCAGTGGCTGAGAAAAAGAAAAATGCCTTTATTATATTTACAAAGTATTTACATGCATGTAAAAGTCAGCATGAACCATGCGTACATTGCAGTGTTATCATTCATTTCCATTCACCACACCTAAACAAACACTTCACTCATGTCCAGTGTACAGTACAGAATGTTACCTATCATTTAGCATTTTAAAATCCAGAAGTGCCAGTTTATTCTTATTTTGTTTTGGTTTCCATGGAGCAGAGAATGATAAAGATTACAATTTAACGAATTTTGCTATATTACAAATGGATACATTACTTTAAAATAAAAACAACAATGTTCAACCTTAGTGCACAGGGTTCACAAATGAATGTACCACATTCCCTGTTTCACTCATAATTTTAGGAAGTTAAAATTTATCCTCTGACCTCTGAAAGCATAAACTTACACCATCACCGCCTACCGCTTGTATTAGTGTGGGTTTTCTCAAGGCACATGGGATATCTGATTGCACAGACAAAGTGTGAAGGCACTTTGAACATATAAAACAGGATTTTGTTGACGTTGGTACTTATCAATAATATGTACACATTAGGATAAGCACACACATTATGAATTAACTCTCACCCAAGTCTTTAATCGCTCCTGACGATCATCAAGAAGCAAGTGCACAATCTGTGCTGTAAAAAGGTGCATTTTCCCTTAAATAGGGACATTAAACTTATTGGACTGGTCACTTCAACAACATTTGATATGTTAACCTGAGGCTTCACACTGACCCCTGTTGGCATTAGTACACCACAGGTCTCACGCCCACCTTTTCTTTATTTCATATGAGCTCTCAACACATTATACTTAGTCATCAAATACATTATGTCTGAGTTCTGCCAGTCTGGGTAAAAGTCATCACAACAAACAAACAGTTTGAACAGTTATCGCTAAAAACATGTCTGTGTGAGCATTGCACTATGAAGGCCCCAGACTGGCCAGCACCAGACAACTACATAAATACACTTGTCCCCTGAGATAAGAACCTGAAATGGCACAAAAACAACACCTGTAATAGCTCCGTATGAAATGTGTGTGAGTGTGAATCATTGCTGTGTTTGTGATTATGGCTGTGTTCAGCCAACAGTTCATTTATGTTGCTGTGGAGATGCATCTACTTCAACTTCCCCTTCGTCCTTCTGTCTTCCCCTTTCAATTAACCGCACTGAAACAAAACTAAACTAAACATTTTAGTTTCACAGTCCATCCGAGGTTGTCTGGACTACACACACGTGACTGCTGCTTGTCGTGGTGAAGGACATCAGGGGTTTTTCTGTAAGTCAGAGAAAAATAGTCAGTATTAAGAATCTACACCCAAGAAATTAATGCAGCATAAAGTTAGGTGGAAAAAGCAAGTAAGCTGACCTCACGAACACAGAAACCTAGCATGTTATGCATTCAGTACCTCAATGACTGTATGAATCCAGTTGAGCATCTCTTCCACGTTGGAGTAGACACCTGGCTTCCTCTGCCGGGCACAGCCAATACCCCAACTGACCACCCCTGCCAGATACCATCTAGAGGAACTCAAGCGCACCAGAGGACCCCCACTGTCTCCCTAGGATTCATAAGATCACAGGTATGTAACATATGATATAAGATATAAGATAACAGGAACAGGCCGTACAATTTGACATGGATCCAGTTCAAAAGGTAATACACTATAGACACAGTTGTTACATTACAAATACCCATATCAGATACTCTTCTTTTATGTATTGATTGTAACTGGACTCAGTGGTTACCTGACAAGCATCTACTTTCCCTTCCAGGAAACCTGCACAGATCATCCTTTGGGTTATGGCATGGCCGTACACTCGGGGTCTGGAACACACAGTCTGGTTTATCAGAGGGACCTTGGCCATTTGAAGTGAAGGGGAAACCTTACCTAATGACAGAACAGTACAATACAACATTTGAGTGACAGTGGTACGGTAACTTCAAAAACCAGTTGTAGGGTTGTTGTCAATAATGATAAGAGGTAGTGTTCTGGTTCCTCACCATTTTCCTCCAGGTATCCCCAGCCACTCACAACCATGGAGTCCCCAGCAGCAAGGCCAAAGTTTTTTGGAAGTAAACAAACCGGCCTGCGGCTATCTAGAGAACAAAGGTAATTCTTATTATTTACTGACTCTCATACTGAAAGTGTTATTGTAACGCACAGTTAAAGCTATAAAGAGAGTACAGAGGCTGACTTTGGCCTTTGGTGAGGAGCTTGCTGTTTCACATATGCTCCACAAGAGGGCAATGCAGTTAAGCCTTCTGTATGTTCTCACTTTCCTTTACCACAACTCTAAAGGTTGAAGTTCAGCCACAGACTCTAAAAGGTCAGTTCAACAATAAACAAATGACTATATTAATGGGTAAAGCGCAGTGATTGTTGTTGGTGTGTTTTTATGAGTATTAAATCCAGCTCTAACCTCCTACTGTGATTGGGCTGCTGAGTCTCATCAGCGCTATGTCATAGTCGTTTCGGGATGGATTGTAGTCTCCATTCATTATGATTTTGTCCACGTAGGAACCTCCTGCTGTTCCCATGTATGTCCGGCCTGACACCACTCTCCAGCGTCTCAGCTCCGCTTTACCACTGCATGGTCCAGAGGAAGTTTACAAGAAGGAAGTGTCAGCACGATTTTTTTGTAAATGTTGACTACAGTGGAAATCTACTTAAGATTGTGTGTGTGTGAGCTCTCCTCACCCCGAAAAGCAGTGGGCAGCAGTGACCACCCAACGAGGTGACACCAGTGACCCTCCACATGTATGCTGGCCATGCTGCTGCAGGCTGACCTGCCAGGGCCACTCCTCAATGCGAGCAGCTGTTCCCCCGACGATGCGTTCCTCATTGCCCGCCATTCCACAGTCTGACAAACAAAAGAAAAACTATTTTCTTTACATTTTACTACTTATGTTTATTATCTGTCTTTACTGATTTATCAATCGAGATCATTCTAGTCGAACACTAAAGGTCAGGTTGGCTTAGTTTATTTTCTCTTGAACACAATCTCATTTTTGATTTATCATACAGAATAAAGGAATCTACTCTGTCGTGTGTTGCTAAGTTACAGTTGTGCTGCTTACTCTAGACATGTATGGGCCTGTTAGGGTGAAACTAGTGACACTCTGCTTTGTTGAAACTGTAAAAGGAACAGTAGCTGCTTTTCTAAAAAAAAAATTAAGAAAAAAAATGAAACCCACCTGAACAGTACAAAGCTATCACAGATCTGGATTTGCAGACATTGCTGTTGGCAGAGGAGCAAAACAAGTTAGACATGAGGATCACAATTGAATGTAGTCTTGACCTTTGTCTCTTTCTGTTTTGTTTCGTTTTGTTTGAGTAAAACACCTGGTGGCTTTGTTCACTCTCATGGGAGACACAACAGAGGGAAGAAAAACTGTGGGATTTTATATGTTTTAGGAACAGAAACCTTGAGAACAGAATTTGTGTTCCTGTGTAAAGTTCATTTGAGGGAGAGTAAAAACCAGGGGACAAAAATAAAAAAAAAGGGAAGCAAGCCAAAATTAAGATGCATTTTTAATATGCTCCAGGTTTATCTAGAAAAGTCAACAGCTTTGTGCTTTATCTGTCTGAGGCTGACAGCTGTCGCTCTAGGACAATAGTTTCAATAGTTTTTTTGATATCTCAGATCTGTACAGGAGCGACAAATAATGTAGTAGAGTCATGATGTACAAAGCTTTTCAGTTTTTCGTTTCGATTTGCCTTCCTCACCGGTCAGTGGTAGACACATGTATGGGTGTTTTCCCAGTACCAGGTTTGATGGCTGTGAATGGTCCAGTTGTCAAAGAGGGCAATAAACTCCCCACTGCGACACTGCTGCTACGAGGTTTACTGTTGACACAGAAGGAGTAGAGGCTTGATTTCAGGTCAAAGAACCCATTCATTAAATTTGTGACACAATTCAACAATGCACAACATCCTTTTATTCATTCCTAGTGGGTGTTGACTTACTTTGTGTATCCCAGTTGTTTGCATGCTGTCTGTGTGTGCTGCTCGGTCCAGTCGTCACTGCACACGCTCCTCCAACCTGAGCCAGGACTGTACACCTGCAGGATGTGCTTAGGTGATATGAGACGCACTGGAGGGGAAGAACGGCACACAGAGGAATAAAAGATGTCATTTTTTAAGCTTTGTTTTTGTGTCTGCGATGACAAAGCAAGAAAGAGTCAGGTGTTTCCTTTACCTGGAAAGGTAGTGTTGACCTTAAAGCTTGATAGACAAGTAGCTTCATCCTCTGCCTCTGCACAGTCAGTTTTCCCATCACAGGCCTTTTCTATTGGGATGAACTTGAATGAGCCGGTACAGAAGAAGTATTTTCTGTCAATTAACTGCTTAACTGGATGGCAAAGGGGATGGGTGTGGGACATTGGAACAGAGAGACAGAACACAGGTTAGATGATTGCTCAGATAATTTCATTAAGACTGAATGATATGAATGCAGTCATAATTTTAACTAGGCAACTTTCTCTTATTTCCAAGCCACAAAATCAGACAGAAATATGAAGGTGCGGCCAGTCTGGCACGGCATCCTGCGGTGTTTGTGTGCGTCTTTGGAGAAAGGAACTTCTGCCAGTAATTGTGACTCACTGAAATATGCTGCGGTGACCAGTATGCCCAGTATGACTATAACTATCAGGACAGTAATCAGCACTCCCTTCCTCTTTGCCACCTTGTCTTTCTGAGTCTTTGGAGCCGTCATGGACTTTCTGCGGCGGCCAGGCTGTGGAACCACTGGAGGCAGGAAGAAAAGGTAGAGAAATCAGAGCATTAGGGAAAGTGAGACAAGTGAAGCAACTATGGAAATCTGTGATGAAAAAATAGAAACCGCAAAGCAAATGAAGAGAGAACGAGAGGACAAAATTAGTCAAGGGGAAAAAGGCGATACATTCTAAATGCGCTGCCAGTTCTCAGTACTGTCCCACACTGGAGTTTCCAGGACTTTAACATGATATTCACAGAACTCTCCCATCAGCACAGCAATATATTGTATGTTAACACAAAACTAACAAAGAGCTGACATCTTACCCTCCTGCCTGGGATTCAATGGTGTAGTGCTTTCCTGTGGCACTTGGGCGATCGTCTGAGGAAAGAATAACAAAGTTGCACAAGACAAGGGGTAAGGTCAGTGCAGGTGTCGAAACAACCGTGTACATGGCATGGCCTGAGAGGAAATATATGGTGTGTGTGTGTGTGTGTCTCGGAGGAGGTGCAGGTTTGTGCTTGTGTAATTTTGTGTGGAAGTTTCCATGTAATTACCTTAACTTCCATGTGCTTATTTCCAGATGATTTAAATATATGTGAACATGAGTTGCATCTACCCGTCTAAAAATGCTACAGTATGGCCATGTGTTAAACAGGTGTCTAATATAATAGAGGTAGCGCCATAAAGGATTACTGATTATACACACATGGACAGTGTGGCACTATAAGATGTCATGTTACACCCACATGCCCCACCCAATACATGTCAACCACTCCATATGCTGCAGGCATTTCCCATTATCTGTTATTGCACACACTACCTCATGAAAAAGACCCTGAATGTACAGGATAGTGGGGTGTAGTGTGGTGGGTCCACTGGGACCCAGCAAGACTTTCACTTTTAATGATACTGTGGAGACAGAACATCCTGTAGTATTGCAGGGTGGTGGCTTATAGACAGGTGTGCCGCCCTTAAGCCATGCAAGTATTCATGAGCAGGATATCAACTGTATTCCAGTTGCATAATCGCGTCACTGTGGTCTGTATTGTGTCCATTCGGTGTATGAGAAGTCGCTGAGCAAGTGCTAGCAGTTATTCCGTGACCACAGGCTGCAAGATGATCCGTATCTGTAGCTCACCAAACCTCACCTTTCTGTTTCTGAAACATTTTAAAACAAGTGAAAGTGTTCCTACAGGACATATATAAATGTGACCAGCTGAGTAATTTGTAGTGTAGTTTCCCTTCTCAAATGACTTTGACTTGAAAAATGAAAGTGAACCTTGAAGGGGTAGAATGCTCCAACATTTAAAAGGGGATAGTACCAAAGATCAGAAAAAGGCTAAATAGTATTCTGTACAACAGAAATATCAAAAAAGAAAAAGGCATGTTTTTATACATTATTTCAGCCAATGACAGTGGGCCCTTTCAACCGGCCCGAGGCTTAGGTCCCTTCACCCTGGGTTAGTCGGTCTAGTCTCTTGTAACTCAAACACCTGCATTTTTTCCAATGTGTGTGGCCATCATATACTTGTGAATCAGAGCTATCACTGATTTAGGCCTGTAGAAAAGAATTTACTATTTTGACAAGCCTTTTGATTTAAGTAATTTTTGAAACAAACAAATATTTATATCCGGGTTTTGCACTATTGATCACACAGAACAAAACATCTGAAAATGTCTGCCAGGTTGAGGATGTAAAATATCAGCGCAACGGCACAATATTACAATTATAAAGTGCTATCACCAATATTTACCAGTCACTGACGAACCAAAAGCTTCTAAATTCATTCATAAAGATTTCCCTGAAACCAGAATCCTTGAAACTGAAGTCTCGTTTTTTTTTTTAAAGTTTACATTCAAGTTTAAAACTTGCGAACTCTTACTTTTCAGTCCCGTTCTGGTGGTCGGTTTATTCACTCTTACCAGCAGGTGAGGGATCGGTCTAATCAGTGGAGCGACACGTCGTGCAGCTGGACATGCAAGCTCGGTGCAGCTGCGGCCTGAACGTGGTGGGGGAGGACTACTACCAGAACAGCAAGTTGAAACACTACTCTGGTTACAAGGTAACTCAAACGCTGTCTCTTTTGTACTGTGTATCTCCCCTAGCTTGTTCCCCTGTCAGAAATGGCCAGGGGAGACTGGGTAGTGCAGTTAGCCGGACTAGCTAAAATCGCAAATATAACGCCTCAAAAACAACATGGCGTCACCTTAAGCATAGTTTTAGGTACATAAGAGTACAGGCCATGTAATATCTGGATATGCAGGCTGTAGAGTTGTTTGTGTTGGTTGAGTCATTTACGTTAAACCTGGAATAACTAGTCCATGGGCCAAACCAGATTTTGTTATCACTCAAGGTGGCAAAATCTTGTAACATTTTTTGAAAAGGTACATGTCCATAGATGATAATTTGGTATGATAATCTAAATGGTAGTTTTGTGAGAGTTATCATCACATAAAGTTAACCACCCCCTACAATAAATAGGCCTCCAGGCCCAGGTGCATGTACTAATTTGTACTCTAATTTGTACTAATCTTTTATGGGGACATGTTTGGTAGCATTTCAAAGTGTAGAGTCATGGCTTTCAGTTAAACCTAGTTTTGAGCCTGTCAATATAAATACAAAGATCACATGAGCTCTAAACAAAATTCTTTTTTCACAACTTTCACCTAAACAGTAGTCTTGACTTTAGCCTTGTGTCAAGTAGGAACAACACTGACTCAAATAACAGAAGCTGACATACTCACAGGACTGTAACAATTCAGAAAATGTATAATCTTCACATATTATCTCACTATGAGGGCTGATTGTGTCCCCTAAAATAGAACATGGGCCCAAGCAAGAATTTCATTTGCATCTTTGCATGTACTGACTGGGATGTATTTGAACTTTTAAACTAGCTACTTGAGAGCTGCAGGGTTGGTAACTGACTCTTTTCATTTACATGTCATCGGTGTTGCCAATGTTCCGCCGCCATGTTTTTTTTTGACCGCCATAGATTACGACTGTTGGAGTATGGAGTTGTTTGAGTGTTACCATGGGCTGTACATAACCGAGTGGTTGTTACTAGTAACTGCCACTCATAAAAATGTACTTTTAATCTTGAAACGGGTGTAAATCTGGAGTTTCTGTTTGTGTTCAGGTTCAGAAGTGCTGACCTGAATACATGCTTTGAATTCAATTGAGTCCTAGAAAATGCCAGTAAAATGCCAATTATCTGATAATTGCTGGGTGAGGCTTTAATTGCTTCATGGTTCAGTTATCGATACAAAGGATAATGAAAGTCACCACAGAATGTTTTTTTTTTTTTTTTTAATATGATTCTACAAAAACAACAAACAACAAACCCTCACTGAACCAGTAGAAAGTTATGAAGCTGGTATTATTAAAAACAGCTGCATTTACATGGAGTGTTTAGATCCAGTATTCATTCGGTGTTTTTGTCTCTGCAAATTCCAGAGGGAAACAAAAAAGTTGTTATAAGCCTCTGATTTGTAGGATTCCCAAATCTAAGACTGTGTTTTAAACGATCTACATTATAACGTTAAGATGTCCTACACGCCCTAGTCCACAGTTTTATATTTTGACCCAGACCTGGTTGTGATAAAAGCAGTGAATGTTTCTGTCTTCACAAGTAGTATGAAGGTGTTCTACTTATGACCAGTTACTGAAGTTTGTCAATCAGGTTCATGTTTGAAAATTAAAAATTAAATTGTTTGGATGGAGACATAGTTAAACGAAACAATCTAAAGGTAGTTTTTGATGAGCTCTAAGGCTTTCAATCGAATATCTAGCAGTGTTTCACAACACTGGAAAAGTATTGGATGTGTTACAGTTTTTCTCCATTGGTTTGGCTCATTTCTTGAAACAGAAATTACATTCTCAAAATAACATGGACAAACCTCCAGACCATTTGGCAACTGTTCGCGGCAGAATTGAATTTCTCATTAATTTTATCAAATTGCAAATGTCTTAGTAGATCTTTGCAAATGATTAAGTACAGGTAGCCTACAGTGAGCACAATATCCAAGTGAATAGATCTTGTAGACCAAGCTGATTGTTGATTCTCAGTCTAATGGTTGTTCTCTCCTGTCAACATGTCAGCATCATGTCATTGTATAAGTCATCACATGCTCAATAGCCTGTTCAATTGTCAAAATTAGTCAAGAACATAATAGCATGAAGACATGTATGAATCTCTTGGAACGTTTGATAAATTGATTAATTGACTGTCAGGTGAAACTAGAACTTGACTAACGAAGGAGGAGTTGCACCAATCAAACAGTATGTGTCTTTATGTGTTTATATTACAGTATGTTATGCTGTAAACATTTTCTTTTTACGCTAATGTATGGAAGTTACTTCATGTGTGTGAATAAAAATGGTTACAATTTCCTTGGCAGTATGAAATAAAATCCTATATTTTTTTTATTATTATAATTTTTTCCAGTTTTATACAAAATTGTATTCTGTTAGCTAGACAAAAAACTAGTACAGTAACCACTGTCAATGAAGGACTGGCTTAAGACTGAGAGGTGGACATGAGGTTTATACCATTGGTCCTCTGCCATTGTGACAAAACATGTAAACATTTGGACTTGCAGTGCTTACACAATGCCAAAGGAACGATGCATTTTGGGGGCACTGACTACTTACTATTTATATGATAAAGGCATATATTTTTGACACATGAGTGAAATGTTTTGGGAGAGATATGAGCTTTTGCAAGTGAGCTATGGTGTTGTGCTGAACTGTAAGACTGTTTTGCCAAATGATCGTAGAGTTTTGAGAATGTAATTTCTGTTTCAAGAAATGAGCCAAACCAATGGAGAAAAACTGTAACATGACTAATTCCAGGTTCATAGGGAAATATCTTCCTCTTTGCAAGGGCTCTACAATGTTCATTAGCTGATGAGCAGGTAGTGTACAACAAATGGGTTTTTAAAAGTTTGTCATTGCAAAAACGCTGCCTGCTACAGCCAAAATTACACTTAGCAGTGGTGAAAATGAAGTTGCAGGCCACACAGTGTAACAGTGAGCTGAAACTCATTGTAAGGATCAAAAATGCCAGTTCAGGTGATGATTCTCCATTGTGTAACCACTACGAGTGACTACTACAATATTATTTTATTCATTGTGTAATAAATACATATTGTATATAGTGGCAGTTAAATGCAGTTTGATTTATTGGTCTAATATATACTGATATGGTAGCATGATATTTTATTGCTTTACCCCTTGTTAAAGGCACAATTTAACAGCCTTTTGGGATCTTTGGGATATTGTGAGCTATGAAGATACAGTGTTGTCAGAGTAAATTGGGCCACATTTCAATTTGGTAACATTTCACAAATTGCTGTTCCACAAACAGGATTCTAGTTATGAATCACCATTGCCTCTAGAGTAGATTCACGTCACCACATTTCGAAATTGTGCTCATTTTGAAATGGTCCTGAAATTATTCAATCCAATCCTATTTCCTCATACGCAAAGAGGTCTTATTTGTTGTGGTACTTTTTTCTTTTTCACTTTTTCTATGTAACTCTCGGTGCATCTTTTAAAGTTCTCAAAAGGACACTGTGGCAGGTGCACTTTCATTCATTGAGGGGGGTAAACCCAGCTCATACTGTAGTGTTATAACTGCTCATTGTCACATTAGTAGTATGGCAGCTAACCAGGCTGTTTGCGGGACTTCAGCCTGTGGTGTGTAGTTACAGTTTGTGGGGCGTGTTTGTCTACCTGCTGCTCTGCCTTTGTCTTGTCCTCACAGCTTGGCAATCATTTTCTGAACTACAAACATACGAACTATATTTTAGATGATACCTTGGTTAAAAAACAAAAACAAAACTCAAGTAGAATGCTTAATGATAAAGTCAGGAATTGTCAGAAACCATAGTTTAACATAATATAACAACTTCTACTTCTCACTTCTGGTTAGTAGGAAAATTCCCTCATTTGCATCTAGCTTTGCTTCCGTCAAAGGAGGTGGACAAAATCAACTTTGATGCAACAGTGGGGAAAATAATGGTGGCTCTTGTCAGTCAAACATTAGAAACAAGCAAAAGCAAAAATGAAGTTGGGCAGGTTTTTCTTTTTTTTTTAAAGGGAGCTAATATTATCATAAATTAGCTATGTTGGCGATTTTGTTTTGCTGAGAATCTTTTGAACTCGTATATAAATTAATTGTATGAAAAGTATAGAAGACTGTGTGTGTCAGAGATCCAAACATTTTATTCTGTACGTGCTGTCATCCAATCAATCATTCCCATTGAAACAAGGAATGTTTCTCTCGTGTGAATCAGGCCTCGCAGCACTTTTGCTTGTAACGTGAGACTCATACTCACCAATAGTAGAGTTTCAAATAATCAGCTAAAGGGATAGTTCAACATTTTGGCAAATTCGCCTATTGCAATAATCCCTATAGTCATAGAAGCATGTTCATTACCTTTAATTGTCGATGCATGTTGTTTTGAGATCAGCGCGGCTGAGACGCGAGCTGTGGTACAGGTTCCCTGTCCCTCATCAAACTCATCAAATACACAATCCAACAACTCCAAAACGCTCTCGTGGACAAGTTGTGACCTGCACATTCACCACGCTATGAAATAATCATATAACTATGTCACATTAGGACACATGAAGCAAATACTCGGAACTACTTGTGCTTTTGAAATCACTCCGCCCAGCAGCCATGTCTTGAATGTAGTTCCGGCTACACATTTGACTCGAAAACAACTCCGTCTGGTAATGTTACGTTATTATTTTGAGGGACAGAGGACCTTGTACCATTCAACTCTATTGTGTTCCCTGAGCAGCTCGCGTCTCTGCCCCGCTGATCTCTAAACAACATGCACCGATAATTGAAGCTAATGAACCTACTCATATTAATATAGGGATTATGGCAATATGAGAATTTGCCAAAATGTTGAACTATCCCTTTAAAGGTTCAGTGTGTAAAATGGGGGGAAAACCATGACATTTGGCGTTCAGGTTCTAGATTGCCCCATAACCCGCAATCTCTTGTGTATGACGGATAAAACTATACAATACACACATCATTATGTGTGTGTGATAATCCACCGCTACACGGATTGATTTTTCAATGGCTTTGTTAAAAACAAATGCACACGGCCAGGACGAGGGTTATCAAAACAGAGGAAAGTGACGGACTTATCCAGTGGATAGATTTGTACACTAAATGACGCAAGTTATAAATCGCTAAAAGTCGTATTTTGATCAACATTGTCTCTCAAATAATTTATTTCACTTGTAAGCCTTGTAATAAGCAGGATAATGTAGAGTGAGCCGGTCGTGATGTAGAAATAAAGAGAGGGAGAGGAGGAAGAGGAGGGGTAGAGGAAGAGGTAGAGTAGCAGGAAGGGCCAGGCGGGGCACAAGTGTCTCAGCTGAGAGGGAAGAGGAGGAGCGGAGGATGGCAGCCCTCAGAACAGCGCGAAAGGAACTCGCGAAACGCGTTGTCTGGCTGGCTGGATTTTCTGTTCGGGCTGCCGTACAAACATGGTGGCGCAAGATGGCGACACTCTCTAAAACAAGGCCCTTGCTATATGTATATATAAAAGCATAATTATAAGGCTACGAAAACCAAACTGAATTTTATTCTATAGCGATTATACACTTATACGAATATATTCCTGGGTAGTATATTCAGGTTTTGCCACTAAACCTTGCCAGACACTACACACTGTTCCTTTAATAGCTATGTACGTTCCCCTTTATGTAATGGGAAGTAAGTTGATTCTCACACTCCCCCGTCTCAATGCACTAGAAAAGTCTGATGATAGTGATTTTTATATTTTTTGTACATGTTTCAAGTTTGAATAAATGTATGGATCCTAAGATATCACTCTAATAATGATTATAGTAGTGATCCCTACATTTTAAATAGGTTATTTGAATTTAACCCAGACAGGCTTATCACTAACGCCATCGGACAGAGATGCAAACTAGGTTATTGATTGATGTATCTATGTGATGAATAAGGAAGATGAGTCAGAGCACACAGAAAGTGGGAGGTCGATTTAACCAGCAAAACCACAAAGTCAGTTTAAATAAAGTCATGTTGCCATAAGACGACAGAAATATCCCCGGAAATACAGGATCTGTTTTGATCTGTCTGTGTCATATAATGACACATGACGGTAACGCCTACTGGGAAAGATTAATGTCGTTGGTATCATGACTAACATGAACCAGTTTACGGGACAAAACTGTGTTTCAAAACAGTTAGATAACAGTGACGGAAGCTTTATCACAACATACATTTTTTCTAACAGTTAATCTGATAACCAGACTCCTTTTTTTTCTTTTTTTTTTTTTAACGGACAAACACAGAGGTTAACTAAGTCTAGTGGGAACTGCTCCAGCACCAGCAGAAAAGCAAAACTGGGTCAGTCTTACAGATAAAAGATGTGACATGGTAAACCTTTTGTTCAAATGTGCTGTTCTCCTCGCTGCTTCTTACAGCTTTGTTGGATTATGTTCCTCCTAACTGAAATATACACAATAGGGCTTTTAAGAAACCACCCGTGACATGAAGGATGAGCCGTAATCTAAGGTGGAGATCGAGACCAGTGCTGTCCACATGTTTGTGCATTTCTACAGTATAAGCAAACACGCACACTTCAGTCAGCGTAGCAGCATACTGGACAAATGTTGCCACAGAATCATGAAGCACGACCTCCAGGTGAAGCAAACTCCAAACAGAAAACAGATAAAAGAGATGAGAATCTGCAGAAGCATTATGAAAGCAGAATGATCTTACGTGCACCTGACGCTGCCACTGATCATATAACTATGAACAGATGCCGTGTGTAAAGCACACCTATTTAGCGCCAGATAGCCTTTCCAGCAAGCAAAACATAGCCCCTGCTTTGAGCCAGTTCATCCCAGAAACTGGTTGAACCTTTTGCTTGGCAGTATGTCACGGTGAGATTTCTATGGTAACCACCTTGTTACCAGGATGAACAGAAATTATTGTATTTAAATGACCTGTCCAGTGGTAGTCATCTTCCTGAAATGTGTTGATTCTGCTTCCTGTTGCACTCACCCACATGATGCAGTTGTCCTTCTCTGTAAGGCCCAGATGCACCTCAGCACAGAGTAAATACTGCCCACCCTCCCTGGAGGTGGTCCTTGCCAGAAACCCACTGTCCTGTGTCTGTCCTTCGTTGTTTTCCTGTCAGCTGCCTGCTCCACCGGCTTTAACTACAAAACCTAGTTTGATTCAGCACCTCTCTCTCTTTTGCGCACTCTCTCTCCCCCTTTCTTTCTACAGCAGTGTAACTGAATCCGGCTTGAAGGATGTCTCACTCCCCCCACCTCTAAAACTCGAAGGCTGTAAAAAAAAAGAGTGCACGGCAGATAATGCTGCTTTAGAATGACCAAGCCCTGCTGACAAAACAAAACAAAACTGAAGTATTCCAGGTAACCTAACACCTGAACCCTCCTCTTTCTCTCTCTCTCTCTCTCTCTCTCTCTCTCTTCATGCACTCACTCTGCGGCTTTTCCCTAATTTTGCCCCTCCCACTCCAAACTTTTTAAACCCTTTTGACGTAAATGCAGACAATCTCGTATTTACCTTCTCTTGTGGCCATATTTCGTTTTTTTTTCTCCTCAAGGCTTATTTTACATTCTAGACCTTATTGTGCCTGTTTTGCATGTAACCACACAGCTGGAAAAATACAAATACATGCAAAAACTTCAGTGTAACAGAGTGCTCCATGACATGAGGTTAATATTGGTATGTATACGTGCAGCCGGTATTATGCCTTGAGGCTCAGGTGCGCCTTCTCACCTGTGTTGTTTTGACAGTTTGATGACACGTCGCTCGGCATCAGTCAGGAGTTCTTGTCTGACAACCAAATTGTGACTCATGCGATAGCTTGTTGTACGGCATTAGCACAAGAGGAACCTAATACTGTGACCTAATTCTCAGTATACTCAGAATCTAGTCATGTTAGCAGCTGTTGTGCTTTGAGTTTAATACTAAAAGTTAAATCCTATCATGCTAACACTTCTAAGTGACAATGCTAATGTGCTGATGTTTAGAAGGAATAATGTTAGCATGGTAACAGTTACTATTTAGCACTACACACCAAGAATGGCTGAAGCTGACAAGATTGACATTACTTTTATAGGTATTTCAGAATCAGAAATAATGTATTTATACCCTGGAGGGAATTGTACAAATAGAGTACCCCCTCCCATATGCAAATTACAAAAAAGCCCCAAACCAATTGGATTGATTAGTTTGACATGAGAATGGTGCTTAATTGAAAGTCACACTACATCCTGTGGAGTAAATGAGTGTGTGAATCAGATTTTACTGCATGTCATGTTGAGACATTTTACTAAACATGCTAATCATGATGGTAGTGCAGGAGTTCATTCATCAATCCATCAACGAAAAGGGAATCACACATCTCGAATCTACTGTCTGTTACTGTGAAACGTGCGAGAATGCAGCAGCATACACACCTACTTCAATGAGGTCATCTTGTCTGTTAAAAACAAATACATGACATGTTGTGACATCACTAGTTGTTGGTATCAGTTGGGTAACCAGTAGAATCCCACACAGCACCAGATTTCCACTCACTGCTTCTGAAGTGTTAAATTTCCCTTTAAGGATACATTCAATGAGCACTCTGGTCACTAGGTCACTGCCTGTCCAAATCAAGCCACTGTGAATGTCACGGGACACTGAGCATGGTTAGCTGAGGTTGGGTTGAGGAGCAGCTTGATGTCAAGTGTGATGGGGAAAAAAGAGACAAGACAGAGCAAAGGTTGACTGAAGAGAAAGACCCATTGTTACAAACAGAAGGTGACGTTAAAGCTCATTCCCACCCTTTCCTCAAGTAGTCCAGTTGGTCTATGAAGTTAGTCATTACCTCAGAGTATTTGAAACTGAAAATGAACTGATAGACAGATGTTGGTATGAACAGTATGGTAGGAAGGTGGGTAAATACATAGATACAGGGCTGATAATCCCTGACCAAACCTTTGCTACGCCCTTGTACGACAGCAGGCTTTTATTGCTCTGCCAAATCAAACTGGTTTATTTTACCATTTTTTTCCCAGCTCTCACAGCAAGACAACTGAACACACAGCCCATATCACACAGAAGAAATTAATTATCCTTCATTTCTTTGTCAGTGAACACAATGGTTGCTGCTACAACTCGTAGTGTTCCTTTGAAACTGGGTGAAACTGTAAAACTCAAGGACGACCAAACAGACTTCTGACTTCCTGAATGGCATATAGTCCATATTGTTTACACATTAACAGAATACCACAGCGCTGTTGCTAAAAATGTTTGTATTCACAAGTGTGTTAAATTACTTCAACAACTTATTCACGTTCAGTGTGTTTAGATAAGATTAAAAAGTTGTTTGTTGATATTTTTGTTTCCTCTCTGACTCTGAACGGTGTAGGAGGAGGCTGAAATTGAATGCAAATCTTAGAAACCTAAGCAGGAACTGTGCAGCATGACCCCTGATCACACTGAAGCATTTCCTTTATAATTTGATGACAAGACTAGTTTGAGCAAGCATAAGTTAACATGAACATGTCAAACATCTATCATTGGAACACAACACTCACAACCTCCTTGTAAAACAACCAGCTTTAACTTAATGGATACCTTCAATGTGAATTTGACACCAAACATTTCCACCCAAGAACCATTGGCACCAAGGTTTTAAAAAACTAAGTTGAATGACACAGATTTAAAATGCAAAAGGCATCGCGTGTCCTTATCAGACATGCTTACGTGGATGGTTTACTAAAGTTTAGTAGGCAACCTGATAAGAAGTGAATCAAAGTTCTTTTCTAAATTGGCTGTATACTAAAAAACACAGCTCATGTAAAAATCACTCATGCAATGTGTCATTCGTGCTGTTATTATTAAACACACATACATACATTGGGTGTTAAGGGTTTGGGGAAAAAAGCAGAGACAGTAAGAGAAACTCAACTAAATCCTGATGACACATGCATAAATGACATCAGTTCCTCACACCACTATCCTCACCTGTGAAGCAGCTGTAACTTCTTACCAGAAGAGCAGACTGGTGGTGGAAACGGTAAATCCTAGGCACTGAAATTCAGCATCTCTCCCTGTGGAGTTTCTCAGCCAACAGGGACCACCCTCTGCCCTGCACTTTTATGGCAAACTATTTATCTCTCTCTCTCTCTCTCTCTCTCTCTCTCCTTGCTTGCTTTCCCATGCACAGACACAAACACATGCACTCCCTCAATTTACCACCTACGCAATTACACCACCAACACCACCACCACCACCTCACATAGGTGTGCATTATATGGAACCTGATGTGGAGCTTAAGAGTCGCAAGGGGAAGTGTTGTTTGAAAATAACCCAGTTAATTATTAACACCTTCACATTTCATGTTCCCTGGACTCCAAACAATTTAGAGTTTTTGGGGGGGTGGGGTGGAGGTGAATGACATTTTCTCTTTTCCTGAATATAGGACAAAAGGAATGGATGGGAAAATAAACAAGATTAAAACTGGATTAAAAATTAATATACTCAAGTCCTTCAGTTATACCTATGATGATCCAAATTTGTCTACATCTATTATATACTCCAAAAAATGGATTCTAACATGATCAGCTTGTGCATAATATAGAAACAAAGACAAGTCCCAGAGATGTGACCCAAGACTTCGTCACATAAACAAAACACTTTTCTTTATTGTGTGAACTGAGATGCACTGCACCTGACCGACCTGAAATGAACGGGTTTACAGGATGAGGAAGCCCTTGTGCAATTTGCTGAAAAGTCATAGTGACAGATGATGTCATCATAGACACAGGACTTTGCAAACGGGATGAACAACAACCTTGGTCATGTGAAGCAGTATTGGTTTCGTCTGCCAGTGTGATGTGATTATAAAGTGCAATTACTTCCTGGAACATTGTTGCCATAGTGCCAAGAAAGCCCTAAAAGACTTCCTTGCTGATTTCCTTGACACTGATTTATATTCAAAGCAATAGATAAGTTTGTTTGTTTTTTTCAAGAAGCAGGAAAATGACATCACACTTGCTTAATACACGAATGCACTTATTCTGCTGGAGAGAAAGACAACATTACCCATTTTAGACATGAATTTGTGAAAATTATTTTTACTCTGCCTCTGACTTTGACTTACATGGGCATCAAACTCTCTCTCTCCTTCTTGAAATAAGTTGAAAACATACCCAGAGCTGCCGCTCCCATGGCAAATCCTGTAAACCATATTTGCACTAAATGGTTTACAATCTTTTTTTTTAATTATTTATTTTCTAATTACTGTGGCTTTAATTGGCTGAACTTGACTGGGGTGAAGACATGAGTTTCCATTTTTTTGCACAGCAGGCGAATCACAACCAAGTAGCTTCACTTGCTGCTTAACTGCACACCATCATCAGGGGAAAGAAGAATGAAAGGAATGTCCAAGGAAGGCCCTTCGCTCAACAGGTAGGTATTGACATTATACTGCTTTGAGTAAAGACCCTCCCCTTAAGACTCTTTGTACCTCCTCCAAAAACTAGCATGTTGACCTATGAGCTGAGATGTTCTATTATTACTTCACTTTTAGCTCTCAACAATATGACTGTATCAACCTGGGCATTCTTAACAGGTGTCTACAGTGCTTTGAGCTAACATAAACATGCTTTCATGCCCACAGTAAAAAAATGCTAACATGAGTTCATTAGCACCAATTCCAGTTACAGTTTAATTGTCTTTCTGAAATGATGGTGGTATGTCTACGCAAACGCCAATGTCACCACATCTAATTGCCATTGTGATATCTAGGTTTTGACCAAACCAGAAGATCAGCGTTGCCAGCTCTAGTGAGACACTGCTCGTGTGGCTGAAAATAGCAGACAGATGTTACTCATTCTCATTGGGGAGTGTTGAAGAATTAAGAAATAGGAAGTTTCTCTCCATTGCACATACAAATACTTGAGATGAGGGTCACATCTATGTCTTGAGTTTGAAAAACAAGTAACAATAACAATTAGATACACAGATAAAGATTTAAGGAAGGAATAATGGAATGCTGACATGTGAAAAATAGAGGTGGGAGGGGAGTTCAACTTCAATTTCAGATAAATGTGGGGGTGTATAAGGAAGTGGTTTTTAACAGAAGGAACTTAGTCATGTTTATCTATATAGGATGCTGTTCCCCATCTAGATCATGGGATGCGTGTTAATGCAGTGTATAGCAGCTCACTCTCTGTTCTCCCTTGAGCACACACGCAGCTTATGTTTTCTTGTTGATTTCGTGTGTCAATCTCACAGACAGGTTCAGTGAGCGCACTCTTTCCAGCCAAGGCCCACTATGAAGAGATGTAATAATGCAGTTACCCAACAGGAGTCCCCACGCACCGTGTGATCCAGGTGTTATTACCTGGCTGGAAGACTGTTAATGATTGCTGTGAGAGGAAACAACAAGACGTGCTGCTATCGGAGCTGGGATGTAAACTGGATGGTCAAAATAAAGGCATGTCGTCAGTGAGAGGCACAGTATGTAGATAAGACAAGAGGCTCAGCAATGCTAGAATATCACAGTTTCTGGTTGTGTTTTGGGTTTCCTGTATCTCAGTGAGGGACAGTTGTGTTGTGAAAAGTTGTTTTACTACACAGTATCGCAGGTCCCCCGAGAGTGAGCCTCTTCACATGACGGTTCATGTGAGAACAAGAGGTCGTCACGTCCACTGTTGATGTTTGCTAATGAAGGGAGGGTAAAAGACAGGCAGGATAGAAGAAAGAAGATGGACCGGTTTACAAGAATGATTGGTATGGGGACATGGTCAGACAGACGTAGGCAAAGAAGGAAGAAGCGAGAATCGCTCTTCACATCAAGACAAATGATTTCATGAAGACTTGAAATCGTGTGAGTGAGTGACCAAGCTGAACCCCAAACGGACAGACGGGAGGCAAGGAGAAGGCACACCAGACATACCTAGTCAGCTATGGGGAATGGTGGTAAGAGGCTTTTAGCTGAGATGCTTAATTTCAGTTCCGTTCACGTGAACTTTGACACACACAAACAACCTCCAAAACAATTACTGTTGGTTGCTATTCTGATTTGTTTCTCTACTCAAGAAATTACAAATTCTGTTCAAGAACTACAACAAACTGTACATTTCCTCTGTGGTCTCGGTGCTTTTAATGATTTCTTGCGTTACCTGTTGTGCACTTCACGCAGAAACGAGCTCTGCACAGTAACAGCTCATTTTGTGAGTCTGCAACAGAGAACTTAAGATACCTCAGTCATTATTGTCATTACTGTATGTGTACAGTAAAGCTGTTGTTTGAAAGGTGAAAGGTCAAACCATGAAAAAAACTTGTAATGTAGTTACAGTTCTCAACCTCGATTTGCTAAAGCTTTTGTAGTTAAATGTATATGTATAAACTTTATTTTCATCTCCTTCCACTTTCCTGTTTGCTGTGTTTTCCTATACTGATAATGATGCCAGGGCCAAGAGCTTTCCCAGAGATTGATTTTCCAATCTCATTTCATCAGAGTTGATATTCATAACAAACAGATATATATGTATTGATTGAATTAGGCCCTGGCAGCTAGACAGACTTCTGTCAGTTGGTAAATAGAATATGAAAAAATAAAAAGGAACACAACACCCTGTCAATTCAAAGAGAAACTCTGTTGTTCAGTTGGCTTGTTTATTGTTCTTGAAAGCATGTAAGGTGATCTCTGAATATGTGTTAAACTATGGCCTTGATCTAATCACCTTATTTTGCAGGAACCACTGTAAACCCAACAGCAGTTGGGGTCGCTGTGGGCTTTGGTATCCTGATAATCCTCTTCACCATTGCCATTGTACAGTTCTGCTGCAAGTACAAATGCAAAAAGTGCAAAAAAATCTTCAAGAAAAAAGGTGAGCTGAGCTTCAGTGAACCACAGCAAAAAAGAAGAAGAAGAGATGCTTAATTTCAGTTACAAAATATACATTTCCTCTTAGTGCATTTAATGTTTCCTTGGGTTACCTGTTGTACACTTCACACAGAAATGAGCTCTGCACTGCAAAAAAACAACCAAACAAAAAAACTGTTATCTCTCCTGGTGTTGGCATGCAGATAATTTTGGGTTTCTGAGAGCTGCAGGTTTTGACAGATGCATATCTGCTGCCGTGTCAGTGCAGTGGAGGTAAATGGAATTTGTTGTACACACAGCTTTTGAAAATTGCTTTTAAGAAGTTTAATGGCAACATTTCAGCAACTTAAATGATAATCCAAAGCCCTCTATGAACACATGCATATTGTAGAAGTCAGAGTTGGATACTGAAGTGCACTTGCATGCATATGCTTGCTTAATTTTTATTTATTTATTTTTAATTTTATTGATGCTATTGTAACACAAAGACAAACTAAGGATGCACTTCAATACGAGACAATACAAGGACAATTTACACAAACAAAACAGACTCAAGGTAGGGGATAAGGAGAGGGGCACTGATGGGCGGGGGGTACAGTGCCAAACTGGTTATGTACAGTATGTCTTCCATCCAGCAAACACTATGGAGGTCATGGAATCACCCACAAAATAAGTTACAAGCAAAGAGCATAATCAAGCAGAATAGATACAGTTGGGACTGATGCATATACAGATTGATTTAGCAGCTGAAAAATGGGACCAGTCCTTAAATATGTCTGCGTAAATACACAGTTACAGTCAAAGATGCATGGTCTTGGTACAAATGCTCCTCATGTTATGTTGGGAGGAGGACAAAAATGTTGTGATGTCCAAAAAGGTCTTATTATGTCCCATAAGCCTTCCTCCCTCGCTCCTGTCCACTGCCTACTTATGTTGTGCAACCTAACCTACCCATTACGACTACAAAGTAATGCATGTTCACTTTGCCTCCTCTTGCTCTCTAGAGCCATCAGTGACAGACAAAGTGCTCACGTAAGTAGACAGTTCAGCATACGTTTTCTGTCCTTGTATACACAGTAATTGTTTTGATTATGTGGCTAAGCTTGGTTTGTTTGATCTCTCTCTGCAGAAAAGTCGGTTTGAAGAAGTCCCCTCCCTTTTCCATTAGCAGCGTGGTCAAATAACAGAGGAATTGTTTGCAGTTAAATCATAATGAAACACGCATCTTCGTCTGTCACCTTCCTACGCACCACACACTACTTTCAACATGCATTTTGTTGCTCTTCTTCATGTTGATTTTTTTCACCCAAGAAGATTATTTATCACATTATTTTTGAATGATTTCTAACCTTTTTGTGAGATGTGATGGTTTCAAACTAATATGTCACTGCCTCTCAGCCAACTTATTGGTCAGGCCTCGAATATAAAAATTATTTTGTCTTGAAACTGAAAGTGGAGCAGTGGTATATGTAGAAATGTATTTTTTAGTTCAGGTCATGTAATATATGAAATCAATAAAAAAATAAAATGAATGTATTTTAAACATATATTTTCTTGCATGTCATTTTTGTTATTTGTCATGAAGAACTGATGAGTTTGCCAAATTGTGGCTTCAAAGGATTTAATTTTGAAAATGCAGGCACACCCACACACACACACACACACACACACACCAGAGAAAAACAAATGCATATATGGTGCTGCTCATGAGAAGAACTTTCAAGGTGGAGGCAGAATATCAACAACTAAACCACAGCAACTGAGCAGACCATTTTTCTTGTAAGCTGTGGGTGAATTCCTTTCATGTTCATGATCTAGAACCTTTTTGATACTTTCTATGGTTGATAGAGCTTGTATGTCTCATTCTTTTTCCTTTAAAGAAACCAAAACACATTTCTCTGTATTTGATGTTTTTCTGTTATGAACTTCCTACGGGGAGGTGAACGAAGGTCAACTTTTGCATTGAGTCAAAAACAATCATAAGGATGTTAGATGTACAAAATGCACCAAAAGAAAGCTTGAGGTGTGTGCGTGTGTGTGCACGTGCATGTGTGTATGTCAGGTCACAACATTAAAACAGGCCACAACCTGTTCGAATGTTGTGGATGATCAGTATAAATGGCAGATGACCCACCTATGTGGTTGTAATGTTAAAAAAAATAACTTTCTCTGAATTACTCCCCTTGTGATTATCTATATATTATATTAGATCAGATATTATATTGGTTTTGTTCATTTGTTTTACCAAAAACCAATGAACCAACAGAATTTGCAAGGCTTATTAGGGACCTTGCATTAAAGTCTAATTTGGGTGTACCACAAAGCAGCACAAAAAAAGCTTCAAGTATTCCAACAGGGTGGCAGGGCTTTTATTTAACCTCAGAGGAACTTGGTAGGTGACAGGGTTCATTGCACAGAGAGCAGTAGTTGGGGGATCAGTATGGTCTGAAAAGCCAGTTTTTGCATCAGGGCCATACATGGAGTGGTGGGAAAAGAAAATGAACCATGATTATCGGTAGACTTGTATTGCAAAAACATGTGACGTAACGTGATGTTTTTCCTTTTAACAGGTTTTTTCTCAACTGTTATTGGGCTAGCCAAAAACTGTCTCACTTCCCCTGCTTTTTATGCTGCATATGGAGAAGTAGGTCATATGACTGTCTTTGCACTATCACAGAAGTGCGTCATTAAGAGATAAAGAGTGTCCGTCACCCAACAGCTGATGTGGACAGCATTATTTCACTGAGATCAACGTTGATTATCTATGATAACCCAGACCCCTGATATAGATTCAGAGTAGGGGCAGGAGCAGAAGGCTGAGAGAGGAAGTCTTTGTTTCAGGCCCTGAAACCACTGCTCTGGTTCCTGTACAGAATTTGCATATGGGGATCCCAACTACATTGAAGCGATATGTAATGGGGTTTTTTCCAGTATGTATCGCGTTTTTGTTTCAGGGTTTTCCTTGTGTTTGGTTGAGTCATGGTTTCTAAAAAATCAACATGGTATTTTGTTTACTGAGTGGGTTTTTTTGTACAGTTGTATGAAATTTGCTTAATATTCCAAGAAGACTTTTTTTCAGTCACACATAAGGTGAATCATGTATACGTTCACAGCAGTACACAATAAATGTTTTTCTTAGCATTTAATATATAGTTAAAACAGTGAAGACAGACACATGAAAGTCAGTTGCTTATTTTAGAGAATGTGGAATAACAAACTTTGACAAAATGTCCTCAAACATACTTGAAAATGTTTGCTGCATCATTGATGGCAGAATGATGTATCGAGAAATGATCAGTCATGTTATGCGTGGGTCCATTTTTGACTGTAACAATAAAACGCCCCAAAGTACGTAACTGTCAAACGGTTTCTCTACATTGCTCTCCCTCACAAAGTTTCACTTCCGGTATACTGCATTTTAGTCAGGTGTAAATATACCCTGAGAGGCAGCACTCTCGACGTTCAAATCTCCAACTGTGTAAGGTCCCACAATCAGAATAACAGCCACAGCTGTGTGGTTAAACCCCTCTTTCCTTCCCACGCGCAGGGGCTGAATGCTATGTTTCCTCTCTATACTTCTCCCACTTTTCACAAAACATACGGCAACAAACTCCCCAAATACCAACTAATGCTTCTATTTTAGGATTCAGAAAGTGTGCCGTGTGGGGGAAAACCGTTTCTCCTGAGTGCACCACTCAAGCAGGTTATGTCAGCTTGGTTTTATAAATAGCATTGTTACGTTTCACTGTGTCAGTCGGTTGTCAGCTGTACGTCGCATAGCGAGAGAGACACATTGTTCATATTTAAGTCCTGCCCTCCCTCCACTAGAGTTGTTAGCAGATGGAAGCTCTCCCCTAGTTGTGTAAAAGTGTTTTCAAAGTCATTCATCCTGATAGGGTCCATTTGTGATTTTTTTGAATAACTTGAAAATGTAAACCCTGCTTTGTAAGAGTCCACAAAATCACTTTTGCTGCTCAGTGGTCCATTTTCTATACACAAAGTTCTGTATTGTTTGATGTCAGATCCATAATGACCTTGTTTATGGCACCAAGTGCACTGACCTGCCCCTGAGCAGATACACGTCTGGGGTCCAGCTCTGTAACCTGTGATTACTTCGGCCAACACTGTATCTGAATGTAACAGTTTTAACCCCTCCTTGTTGTCACAGTCATGAATTTGCATAGCAGAGGGGCTTTGGGTGCGATAATTACCCCCAAGGACAGACTCCTTTAGAAGCCTGTTGTCCTGTCCATCCAGATTCATGGATGATGAATGGAGCTGACAGCCCAGTCCCAAACCACTGTCCTCCCTTTTCTGTGCTGTGTCAGTATGGGTCCTCTCCTCTGACACTGGGTAATCTGTCTGACTGCCAGTGGAGCTCTCTGGTCCTCCCAAGCTCCCACAGCCACTGTCGTCTCGACTCATTACAGGACTGCCTCCGCTTTTCATAGCAGAGCTGGACACCACGCTGACTCCACTGTCCATGCTTGTCCTCCTCATTTCCTCTTCGTTGACCTCCAGTACTGTTGCATGGTGGATCAGTGGGTCTTTCACACCGTTTTTCACCTCTGTTCTGTAACTGGACAGGAGCCATCCTTTGTCTGTCACAACCTCAATGACCCCCCCTCCAACACTGAGGGGATGCCAGTTACTTGCAGGGGGTTTCTGAAGTGAGAGGAGAGAAAACAGAGGTTTTCAATGTTATTCAATGTTTTTTTTTTTTTTTTTTTGTTTTCGGTCACTCTCAAAGCCAAAATTACTAATGACTCATGAAGAATGATAACTTTCGGTTCTGCTTTCGTTATAGTTGACAGTACAATTTTTCATAACTTTATGATTTTTTGTAATCTAACTGTAATCCAATGCACTCACCAGTGCAGCAGGTGTTTTCTCTGGTCGTTTCAGGTAACACAGGAGGACACCTGCACTGATAGCAATCATTGCCAGCACACCCAGAGTTGTTAGGGACAATACAGCAATTATGTACCATTCTAGAGGGAGCAAAGACACAAAGGAGAGTGTGAGGGTTAGCGTTATAGTGTGTATAAAAGTATTTCACCAGAGCTATAGATTTTGGGAACTATGCCTAGGGTGATTCAAGAGTGGATTTGCTCTTCCCATCTAACAATCAATAAGAAAATGAAAATGAATGTATATGTACATTTAGATGTAAATCCCAGAAATTCATTAAGGCTAGCAGCGTTCTTGGATGTTGACATAAGTATGGATGCATCTTGTATTTATTTTCCTGTGGATAAAGTAACAGTTCAGTTGATATTGTTCCATCACCATCATCATGGTTTTCTTTACCTTGCTCTGGTAGGTGCAGACACCGTTTAGGGGATAAACCACTGACAGGGAGAGCTCCATTACCCGCCACCATCATGCTGACACAGTACTCTCTCCCCCACTGGAGAGAGCTGAAAGTCTTGGTCCTCTGGTCTTTCCACTCATCATCCTTCAGGTATGCCATGGTAGTCTGTAGGGTAAAAAAAAATCCATTGCCATGTTAAGGCATTGTACAGAGGGCGTAAAGTTCAGATCAGAGGTGTTAGGTGATAGTATCAGTATTGACGATAACCATGACATTTAAACAGACAGATGTAAAGCCTAGGTTGATCTTTTTTTTTCTTTTTTTTTCAATAAGTTTATCTAGTTTCCTTTTACTAGCTTCCCAGTATCCTTCTACTTTAAGTGTAACTGGTCTTTTTGTACACTTTATTACAGTTATAGTTACAGAATCTTTCCACCTCACTACTCTTGATTTCGAGTCAGTTGAATTGCCAGAAAAGAGATGAAGTACACAATATACAAGGTAAAAGAGGAATTTGACTGATAGCATTCTTATTAGTGCTATTATTTTATTTTCCAATATGTCTGTGGATATCACTTTAATAGCTTTATCTTGAATTGTCTTGGGCACAATTATCATGTAGAAGTTGATTCAGGCCCAAGAAGCCCAAGAGTATGTCATTAAATTTTAATTGTAACACTTCTGGGTCATTAAACTCACCAAAACCCAACAAGGATTTTTTAAAAACAAATTACAGGTATATTCACACATTCAGCAGGGTGGCTGCAGTCTTGAATGTAATGAGCCAGTAAACCAGTAATTCTGATTACTACCTTATTAACAGTTCCGCTCTCCTCCAGGAAAATGGTATAGGTGAGCCCAAGACGGAAGAGCTTCTTCAGAATGGGTTTCTGGTGAACATGAACTGATAGTGAGCTGGAAGTCACCAACAAAGTGAAGGAAGGAGGCAGCAACTTACCTGTGGGGACAAAGGTAGGTAAGACAATGTCCTATAGGGTGACAATATAATATCATAGTAACAGCCATGCTTACTTTCATTAGGTCTCACTTTCTTGTAATTCCACTTAGACTTGACTTCTCCTGCCACCAGCTGAACTCTGACCTTGTAGATTTCGCTGTAGTCTTGTATAACGCCACTGAGCTCACAGAAGGCGTTTGTGATGTTGGTGCAGCTGTCTACCATATCCCACTCGCCAATGTACCTGAGGACACCAGAGCACACCAGTCACCAACGGGAAGGACTGGGGTCACTGGATCACACAAGGTGAAATAAATTCTTGCACTGAATCACCTCTGTGGGAAGTGATTCAAGTGGCCCCAAAATTGTTACAGTTGAAAGGAAACAAATATTGGTCAGAGATAAAGCACAATTTGAATTGCCAAATAATAGGAAGTCCGCAAACAGGACATGGTAACTCTTATGTAAGACTGTATAAATACTTAAACTTACCTTCCCATTTCGACATTGTATGTGGGGTTTGAGGGGGCATTTGCAGGGTGTTTCCAGTGTACTGTCACCTCACCATCTACAATATCTACCACTAGGTCATCAGGTGGAGGGATGTCGAGTCCTGCCACAGAAAAAAAACAGGGGAATCATGATGCTTATTCACTGCTCATGATGTCAACGCTGCAGGTGTTTTGTAAAGGGAGCTTTACCCTGGAGTTTTACCCGTTTCCACTGTGTGGGACTCGCCTATCAAAATGGAACAGGAACTTAAAACCCCAGTCTTCCCTCTGACGCTCTGTATTAACATTTTTTCCCTGTATACATTTGATGACTGTAACTATTCCACAGTGACAAATTAAGAATTATTGTCCTGATAAAAATAGTGAAAATGTACTTGGTTAATTTAAACACAAATTAATATCAAATCTAATATAAACAGTTAGAAAAAAAAGAACAACAAAGACTGTTAATTACCTGATGCAGCGTTCATACAGATAATCAAGAAGAGAAGAATCGGTGTCTTGTTGCTCATATCCATTTTTGGTATCTGGAGAAATTTCATCACATACTAATAATCCACACTCTGGTCACCAATAGATGTTTACCCAGTCAGCTCCGAGGCACATTACAAAAAAGAAAAATCTCTCCTATAGCATCTCTGTGTAATGGTTCACATTGATAAATGTAGACAGAGTGGAAGCAGTAGTCCTCAGTTCGATACTGTGGTAACGCTGTGAGACAAAGAAGTGGTAGCTGGCTCTACCACGATCACTTTATTTACATAGTTTTCCCCAAGTGATTTCTTCTCGTGTTCTAGTCCCCTCCCTCTCAGATGATGCATTTCCTTTTGTGACGTTGCTCCAAGTTTCACCTCTCTGTAAGTTCTCTCATCAGACATTTTTCCTCTTTCCACACTGAGTGTACACTGACAACTGTGCAAGGCTCAGACTAGAAAGGAGAAGCAGTCAGGAATTCCCCTTTCACTTTTGGGAAAAAAAATTAAGGCTACAGTGTAAGAGAGGCATTTAAGTGTTTTTAAAAAGAGTAAGCACTTTTCATTTTTTAGTTTTCAAACTGCAGACAAATGCAGTTTGAACCAGCAGTAGACATATTAGAGTCTTAGTTTGCCTCTGTTTAGTTTTGACTTGCAACATTATATATTTCCTGTTGGTCTGTGGTTGTCAGTTTTGTGGTGGTCTGCATGAGAGTTGGTTTTTGCAAAGAGCAGAAGAACAGGAATAAATACATACTAGTTACAGGAATAATCTGTGTGAATATGTTATTCATAACAATAATAATAACAATTATTATTATTACTATTACTATATGAATTAGTATTAACAAACAAAAATGACTTGATATTTTAGCAAACTTAAAATATAAGTTTATATCATAGACTTGTAATGCCACCTTCACTCTATGCATTATGAGTCCTGCAAAGTTAGAAACACTAAAGTATATGACCTTTACAAAGGTCTATCAGTTGAGAAGAGTATCTGACTGATCTGTACTCTCACCAAACCACAAAGACCCTTATCTCCAAATCTCACCATACGACCCACTATTACATTTCCACAGATGTCAGAAGACAGATATCACGGTTGCTCAAGGTATATGAATTACTGCTATGAGTGCTTTTTTCATATTTTCCAAAGTTGTCACTAATGAACTAAATTAAACAACCCACACACAAAATGTGCAATGCTTTGAACAAGCTACAAGAAGATAAACATTTAAATACGCATCTAGACTTCCTTGTTGCTTCTGTTGGATAACCTGCCACAAGAAATGTGTAACAGAATGGATTTGTAACAAGATTGCCCTAAAATGAGACATGATTATTGTATAATCAAAGAAATGAACTAATTTCTCATGACCATTCTTAATGACTCAATGCAATGTTTACATCCCTAAAGTTCATTTATCTAACCAAAAGAAGTACTGCTGTTTCCATGCTAGGCCAATCCCATCTGTTTAACCATTAGAAATAATTTGTTCTTTTTTTTATGATTAGTTTCAACTGAGGGAAATTCTTTTAGTTCTGAGAAAGCACATTCAAATAAATTATAGCCAAATGTTATCAACCCAATTCCCCTTTCTGTTTCACACCTCTTTTTCACATGTGACTGTTTAAGTTTTAGTTCCTGGTAAAAAGAGATGTTTGTTCATATCATGATTTGGTTTCTGTGTAGCAGATGGGCAGAAAACAACTGTGTGAACATGTACTGTGAGAGTTTTACTTAAATGTCAAATATCAATTGCAGGGGTGAGGGAGTGGGGGGGGACTTTTCTATTAAGTCATTTGGTTGATGACAACCTGCATGTGGGATGAGACTTGTTGTAATATCACCCTCTAGTGGTGTTGAATACATTTTCACAGTGGGTGTCAATGATGAAAAAATCAAGACAGAGCCACACAAGATTTTATCTTGTTATGTTAAAAGGCCTTTACTGCCAGTACTATTTATTGATGTGTCTGTCTATCTGCTTAACATTCTAAGTTACATACTCCGGGGACAGTTTACCTTTACTTATGTACTCATGTAGAGTTGTGTCAAAGATGAAACATGAATAGAGCGAGGGGCTGACATGCCACAAAGCTTATCATTATGGTTTAAATCTAGGAAATAGGCCCCAGACCACAACACCACAATGATACCCTGTGTTCATAATACGCACATGGGCATATGAGTAGAGGCAGAGTTTCTCCTTATCGTGCGTTCAGCACCCAATTGTTCCTGATAAGTCCTTCATAGTGTGATGTGCAGGACACTGGGAACCAGACTGTAACCACTTGACACCTTACAAAGGAAGACATTACAAAGCATCAGCATTCGGTATCTTGATAGAAATCTGATGAAGGTAGCTCTGAAAGTTTCCTGAAACAACTGTGCAGTACCAGTATCATTGAAGGCGCAGGAGGACAGAGTTTAAAGAAAACTCCCAAACAGTATAATCGGTATATGACAGAGCTCTCCAGTTATTTAAACTGCTAATGAGCAGACTGAGGTGTAAAGTTTAGGTTAGGATTTCATTCCACTGTTCAGTCTCGGCACTTCAAAAAATTCTTAGTTGAGGGGAGGCCGTTTTGGTTCAGGTCCCTGTGACAGCTCAGCTGGTGTCATTTGAGCCATACAGAGCTTCATACTGTGAAAGAAGCGCTAGTGGCCTGTTGCTGCCACTAAACTGGTCTGGCAGGTGAAGATCTGTTGCACTGGGCACGCCCGTCTCTGTGAGGTCAAGACTGAAGGCTTTGGAGAGTGATGGTGGTTACAAGTGGGAGGTGTCAGGGAGGGAGAGAGGGAGGGGGAAGGTTGCCCTACCTGTTACTGCTTGGATGATAGTCAACGACAAACGCACAGTCAAGAAGGAAGGAGAGAAGAAGGAAAGGGAAAGAAGAATAGAGGTGTTATATGTGGTGTCACTGTGCCTTGATCACTGCTCTGTGACTGATTAAACACCTGGATGTGAAAAAGTATCCACCTTCCTGCTTTTACCTCCAGTCTCCACTCTCTGCTGCCCCCAGACCGATGGCAAAACATGACCCGGTAGGTTCTTACTATGTTTTTTCATTCTCTTATAACAACAACAACAACAACAACACCAGCAAAGAAATAACCTCCATCCTTCTGTGTTTCTTAATTTTTTCAGCCTTCCTTCAATCAATAGTCAGGCTTCCTCCCTCATCAATACTCAGCTGTCTCTCAGATTCCTGTTTATCTGCTTCTCTGTTTGCTTGTTGGATTGTGTTGTCAGTAAACCTATGTGGTCTCCAGAAGGTTGAGTGAGAGTGCTGTTTGGTGCAGGGATAACAGAATGACATTACAGGTTATACCTGCCTAAAAGCAGGTTTGAAAGGATTGATTATAGATTTCATCCCAAATTAAGTGTTGAAGTGTTGTTCAAAGTGTTGTGCTGCTACTAACGGGCAACACTTTACAGAATCTTTAGGTTTTATGTCTGTTTTGTTGTAGTAATATGTGTCTTCACACCATTAAGTGCAAGTTATTTTAAAACAATCCATGTTTTCAGATCTGTTTTTATAGTTTATTAAGCTTAAGAAACTTAATAAACTAAAAAGTGATGTTTCTATCGCTTGATGTACTTAATGCAAAATACATGTAAAAGGAAAAAAGTTTGAACTTTTCTTACCCAGATTGAGCGTCGAAGGACAAAGGGTGATGTATGTTGTACTGATTGTCAAGTCAACCAAGTGATTTCTTTTCATCCCTACAGCTCAGGTGTTGAAACATACAGGGACAAGTTTACCATTTACCATGAGGGGGCTTTGTAACTTAATATTATCATACCTATTGTTTGAATCAAACAATAGTTTTTAAATGTCATGTGAACGTCTAATCTTTTAATTTTTTCCAACATTTTACCAAGACAATGGCTGATAGTCTGATGGGTCAATAATGGCAAACCATGCAATATGATCCTCCTCTAGAGGGTAATGTGATGGACCTGCTCCTCCACATATTTCAGCTCAACCATTTTACTTGAATCAAGTGGGGTGAATGTTGCCCATAGGTGTATTTTGAAACTTAACCAGCATCCTATAGAAATGGTCTTATGAAACACCTTTTGTCGTGAGGCCACCCATTTCCATTATCTTTTTTTTTTTTTGGACAAAGGGTTTCCCCCCCAGTTAATGAACATGTGATGTGTCATGTGACATGTCATGAACGTGTGATGTGTCATGAAGAGTCCCATCAGCTGTAGAAAAGCCATGATCACTGGCTGTTGGGAACTATTCTCTCAGCTTAAGATAACACCTAGACTGGAAATGTGGTGGAAACAGCTAGTCTGACTCTGTCTTAAGGTAATAAGACCTATCAGCACCTCTGAAGCTCAGTAAACAATTTTTTTTTTATTATTTGTTGTATCTCTGTGCCCTCAAGAAGTTATTACATGTAGATTAGTGACCTGTACAAACGCCGGTAGGACCTTTAAAACAGGCAACCATGTAAAAACTTTTTCAAATAGTGTATGTTTTGTCAACAGTAGGTAAACCTTTATATAATATTTGAGAAATCAGGAAGAGAAAGTGGACATGTGTAGGAAAAGATGCAATACAGGTTTTGCCAAGTCACTGTCGGTAAAACAAGGCCGTAATACAAACTTTTTTTATAACCAGGATGAATCAGCTGACTTATGTACCTGAGTCATTTGCAGTCAGGTCAGGGCCTTAGTCAAGACTGCTTCAATTCAACACTTTGGATTTAGTTGTGTTCCTTTTCCTATGTTACCTCTTTTGT
>OMNW01035289.1:4276-30124 GCA_900303245.1 Selene dorsalis | reverse complement strand
ATATGGCCACTCAAAAAAAGCAGTGGAGGTAGCACAAAAAGAATGAGGAAATGAACTGTTCAAACCTGATCCTTTAGACACTGTTGCCAGGAAACATCATTTGTGTCTTTGTGTGTGAGGTTATTACCCAGGTGTGGATTTAAGACATAGACTTGTGTTAGGACCATATGAAAGACAATGGCCTACGTGCTCAGTCTTGGCAACCAAAACCATACTGAGTTGTTTGCTTCACTATCTGCTATCCACTGATAGCATTATACCTATTAAATATGGCAGTGAGTTTTATTTCCAAAGGTAAGCGATGACAAAGTAATTGAAAGACTTCATATCACACTGTGTGCTGTTGCAATAGACATTTTAACTATGACAACCTCTTGTTGGTTATTTTTTTCCCCCTTCACCTTTTGTGTCTTTTCTCCGCAGAACGACCCACCTCCTCCTTACTACTCTGTTGACCTGCACACCCAGCCCCCCCTCAAGTCCTATGAGGAAGTGGTGTATGGTGTGGGTCCTGGCCTGACACCCCCCAACCAGCCACATTACATTCCTCAGTATCCACCTCCGGTGGTTGTTCACCAAGTCACACAGCCAGGTAGGCATGAGTGATATCCCATATTTTGCTGAGAATACGACTGATCCAGATGTATGGGCAGAGCAAATGTGGACCAAGTCGCTTCAGAGACGATCAGTTTGTGTTTGTGTACATACGTTTGTGTACTGTCTGTGCTCAGCCCCCAGGAGTAAGAGGAAGAGATGCTGTCAGAATAATGCTCAGTGTTATGGAGGGTCAGGGGGAACCTTACTTTTGCTTGCTCTGCTGGCGCTGGCCATCTGGCTTGGAGGTACACTGTGTTTATTTATACAGTTCACTGTACACTTTACTGATTTGCTGTTCTGATTTATTCGTAACTGCTGTAAGTGCATGAATAGTATATGCTATGTTTCTTGTGTCCTTGTGGGGCCTTTACTTTTAAAAATATAACCTATATAACCTAACCTATATACACGTAATGTTAAAACACCCTGCATCATTATGGGAATTGAATTCCCTTTAGATTTGATGTGGGAAATTAATATATGGCCTTATAGGTGTTAAAATGTTTTTTAAATAGTTGCCACCAGTGTTCACCAATATCATCAACATTAACCATTTTGGTCCAACAACAGTTCGCTATGGCACCAGGGTGGCAACAGTGGCTGTTTACAATGAGTACAATGATGATAGAACTGAAGATCTGACACCAACTTTCGACACCTGCCCGAACAATACTATTCAGTGTGATGGAATAGTAGACTGCCAACTAGGCAGTGATGAAAATAACTGTGGTAAGTTGACACAACTACACACATAGACCTAATCAGAACCAGACTAATGTGATGACACATGGCGTGTCATCACATTGGCGTGACATCCAAATGGATACCGTCAAACAGCGGAGATGATCTTGCTGTTGAGTTCTCAAACACAGATTTGTTGATGGGGATAATAATATATGGCAGGCACTTGTTCTTAGTGTAATAGCCCTACACTAATTACATCATCAGTCATTACATCTTATTAAGCAAGAAGTAGAAAGGAGATGAAATTAGACAACATAATTCAACTCTAATTTTAGTACCAAGGAATAATGTAATGTGATACGAAGAAACTGGAAAGAAATTGCACACAGCAGCAGCATGCATGTATTTATTTTGCTAAGTGAAGCTTTTATTTATTTCACATTTGATTTTTACTGTAACTCTAGCAGCAGACAGGCCGTCTCCACATTGCAGTCACATTGTGTTAAAGGGATAGTTCAACATTTTGGCAAATTCGCCTATTGCCATAATCCGTATGATCATTTGAGTAGGTTCATTACCTTTAATTATCAGTGCCTGTTGTTTTGAGATCCGTGGGGCAGAGACATGATCTGCTCAGCAAACACAATGGAGGTGAACGGTACAAGGTCCCGTGTCCCTCAAAACACATTAAATACGCAATCGAACAACTCCAAAACGCTCTTGTGGACAAGTTGTGACCTGCACATTAACCATGTTATGAAATATTAATGTAACATTACGAGACAGAGTTGTTTTTGAGGCAAATACATAGCCAAAACTACATTCCAGACATGGCTGTTGGGCGGAGGGATTTCAAAAGTGCACGTTTTGTGGTTTACTGAAGAAAGTAGTTCCAAGTATTTGCGTCACGTGTCGTAGTGTTACATAATTATACATGATTATTTGATAGTGTGGTGAATGTGCACGTCACAACTTTTTGGAGTTGTTGGATTGTGTATTTGATGAGTTTTGAGGGACAGGGGACCTTGTACAGTTCCCCTCCATTGTGTTTGCTAAACAGCTCGCATCTGTTCCCCGCGGATCTCAAAACAACAGGCACTGATAATTAAAGGTAATGGACCTACTCATATGACTATAGGGATTATGGCAATAGCCAAATTTGCCAAAAGGTTGAACTATCCCTTTAAGGATCCAAAGAGAGACCGTCTCAAGTGCTCTTCTGTGTTTGTCTATTTACTTCTTTTCCACCAGTGAGGTTTGGTGAGGGCAACAGTCTGCAGGTCAGGACATCTGAAGATGGCCGCTTCCTGCCAGTATGCTATGAAGGCTGGGACGGGAAACGATCAGAACAGACCTGCACTCAGCTGGGGTTCAGAAAGTAAAGAATCACCATTTTGAGTTTAAGCTCTTTTGACCTCAATAATGCTTAATAACAGAGATGTCTGAGAGTAGGACCAGTAAATGCTAAAAAAAAATAAAAAACAACACCTTTGGATCGAAAAATTTATCATCATTCCCTATCATCACTCAGAGCTAGCTCTGGTTTCATGAAGGAGTGATTTAGCTCGTTATTTTTCCAGACTCCCTTTCCAGTGGGAGCTTCTATCTTCAACCTGTGATTTACCCACTGAGATCCATCTAATTTCTCCTCACCTACTGCTGTGTGTTTATGGCAGAATTGATTCTCCACAGGTCTCTCTGGAATGTGACAGAGCCAGAATGAGTTTTCAGACCCCATCAGGCATTGTTTTCACAAAATGGTGTTTGTACGTGCGAGTTTATCTCTTCGGCTTTCTGAACTGCCCTTCTCTCTATCTCCAGGTCTTATCTCACCAAAGTAGTGAAATCCCAGACCCAGTCCATTGGATTGACACCGACCACTACATCATCGTCATCATCATTTATCCAGGGTGCTGTTAAAGTCAGGTACAGAATCAAGTCCTTTTTCTCACCTGTTTCCTACACAGCTCAGACATCATGATCTATGATCTTTCAAATCTCAGTTAATGCTAAAATTAAATGTGCACAATTTCAAAAGTATACATTGTTTTAGGTATTCATGTTCATTAACATGCTTTTCTCATTCCTGGCTTTACATAGTTCTTCCTGTCCATCCCAGGAAACCGTCTCCCTGCAGTGTGTGGGTAAGGAGCCTCCATCTGTTCCTACAGTCATGTGTCCCACACCTTTACACACAAGCTCACTCTGTTTCTCTCACTCAAACACAGCACTGATGACTTCCCAACAACAAAAAAACACAAGTATATGTGACTTGACTTTAATCTGGCATGTTTTAAATTTAAGATGTGAGTTTGATAATAATTAATTTCAGTAATGAGAAAACAAGCAATGACCTATTACATAGCACAATATCACATAGAGTGTATTAAATGCAATCTAGTCGGGGGTGATAAGTGATGAGGTCATTTGTGAGTTGTAAATTAAAAAAAATCTCTTGATCATTGATTTGGAAAACAGAATTCTAGGGATCACTAGTAAAATATGGTCATTCCATCACCACTATGTTACTGTAAGTCATTAAACCATAGTAACACTATAATGCATTGTCTTTCCCAGACTGTGGGCAGCAGCAGTCTACTTCCCGGATCATTGGGGGCAGCATAGCTGAGACAGGTCAGTGGCCTTGGCAGTTGTCGCTCCACTTCAGAGGATCCCATGTCTGTGGTGCAGTTCTCATCTCTCCTGATTTTGCAGTGACTGCCGCCCACTGCTTCCCAAGGTGACTGACAGAAAATGTGTCTTAGCAAACCTTTATCACATTTTAGGGTTCTTGATGTTTTATCCTTGCAAAAGTTTTCATACATTGTAACAGCAGAGAGGTACTTTGTTCAGCTATAGTCTGCAGTGCTGAATTGATTTTATGCTGAAAATTTTGGCATCAATGTCAAATCAGGTTCCACTTAATGGTCTTTTTTTTCTTTTTTGCCAAAGCAAATCTATGGCTGCCCCAACACAGTGGAAAGTGTATGCTGGTGTGGTGTCTCAGGACAATCTTCCTCAGCCTTACCTGGTTGAAAAGATCCTGCTCAACGAGAATTACAACAGCAAGACTAATGACCAAGACGTCGCTCTGCTCAAATTTACATCTCCAGTTGTTTTCAATGGTCAGTTACATCTTCACTTAATCAACACTGTTTCATTCTACTCTCATACATGAGGCTGTGGTCAGGATTTCTCCCTCACAACAACAGCTCTTACTGTAGTTGTCATAATGGAAATCACAATCAGGGAAGGTTTTCTGTATGATTATCTTCCCCCTTGAAAATATAAAGGGGAACGAGCCATTTATGATCACACAAGAGCTGCTTCTGTTGGGAAGGAGTATGTGTCCATAAGCAGAATGTGGTGTGGCAACTTGCGCGACTGAACGGCTTGAACGATAGGCCTGCTGATACAGTAATCAGGGTTTGAGAGTCCGTGTCAATCAGTGTTCGCTTTGCTGCTCAAACATCTTGTAAACTCCAGGAATTTCTATTGCTCTGGTTTTTGAAAACCAACGTTTACCTGTGTGTTTTATCCAGATAAAGTTCAACCAGTTTGTCTGCCAACTACTGGGCAGAAAATTCCCTCTGGACAGAGATGCTGGACCACAGGCTTTGGAACCACTGAGGCAGGATCAGGTATGATGGGACATGGAGTCACCAAGCTTCTTTATTTTATCAGATTCCCATTAGCTGCCACTTTGGCAGAAAGATAGATAGATATGGTTAGGTGTGAATTTAATTAGATTAGATCAGTGTGCACATTTTTTCCATTCTTTCAAAACTCCCTCTCTTTGTGGATAAAGAAACTACTTTTTTTGTTTTTGTTGTTTGTTTTTTTTGTTTTAAACATCCTTGGGACAAAATAGTGTCAGCTGTAACACTGGATCTGGTATCCAAATTTAGGTCAAAAGGCAGGATGACAATTGACAACAGGAATGTAGTCAGACAAGGCTCAAACTAATCCAGAGGGCTGTACAACATTCAGACAGATAGTCATCAGAAGAAGCACAGACAGAACACAGCACAGTAACTCTGAACCACTTAAGGGATGCTAATGTCTGCCTTCTATAAACCGAAGCAGATAGCAAATGAGAAAGACAGACCTAAGACAAATGTAATGGCTGATGCAAACCGCAGAATGAGGTGGAATAAGATAGAAGATAGAAGTCAGACTCCACAATTAATGATAACCTGGCAACACCATAGCGATGACATGACAGTGGACCAACAGTTGCCATGGCAGAGACCATTCTGTATTTATCACTCAGATAATACCAGTTTTAATGTTTATGTAAAATTTCTCACATATTAAACCACTATTTTGACATAATTCAGAGCCTGAGCGCATTGCTTTCTCCAATACAGGCACTGTCTCTAAGAATCTGATGGAGGTGACTGTGGACATCATCGATACAAGAGTGTGCAACAGGCCCAGTGTGTATGGAAGCGCTGTGACCAGGAACATGATCTGTGCTGGGGACCTGGCAGGAGGCAAAGACTCATGTCAGGTGAGCAGTCCATGTGAAGGGAGATGTTAGGGTATGGTTAATGATTGTGCTTTTAGGGCCCAGCGAAGTTTGGTGGAAAACATATAAATTAAGAATGAACTGTATTTTCTATAGGGGGACAGTGGTGGACCACTGGTATGTCAAGGAGACAGCCGTTGGTACCTGGTGGGGATCACAAGCTGGGGAGCTGGATGTGGTGAAAAAAACAAGCCTGGTGTTTATACCAGAGTCAGTAGTGTTCTGCCCTGGATCTACAGAAAACTACAGGTAAAATAGGAGGCTCTATTGTTAAGATGGATGCAGACTGCACTGTGAGTCACCGGGTGACACCATCTTAAACTCATCCTGTTTCCTCATACAGGAAGCAAAGTGATGCCGCCTGGTCTCCTGCGGGCACGCTGCTTCCCCCTCCTGCACTATATGAAGTCGTCTTGGGGAGATAGATGAACCTTTGCACAGATGAAAGGATTGATAAGATGAAGCCGTGGACAGAAAGACAGACAGATGAAAGGTTGGGGGAATGGCAGCACGACAAAATACACACGCTGAACACAGGACCTCTGTCTTGGTGTCCTGCATTATCTACAGTATACTCATCCTCTGTCACATGACTGTTCTGTGTAATCATACACATTAATCAATGCAACGACTAAATTTTCTTTTCTGTGGTTCTTTATACTTATGTTTACCTGCAGCACATCCAACCTGCAGTTGATGAAGCTTGAAAGATGGCTGGCCCCGTGATTTGTTTTTGTTTTTAATTGCTTTGAATGATACTCTTATAACAGATGATTTATGATTGTAGAGGTGTGTTTTTTTCCTCAGGGACACATCTCAGGCTTTTCTAATGTCAACTGTTGTTTACCATATTAATATAAAAAAGACACTTTATATATTCACTTTATGAAGGAAACAGTGTGACCTTTGATCCCCTCCCCCCCAGACACCCTTATTGAGCTGGCACTCTTGTCTGTGCACCTAAAACTCCTCTTATACTCACACTGTGATTTTTTTTTTTCATAAATTCTTATTCATACGTTGTGTGTCAAGGTCTGCGTCTGTGTCGTATTTATGCAGCTTGTGTGTGGGATCACCGAGCACACAGAAGAAGAAATAAAGATGAAGGAAAAATCTTTTTATTATTATTATTATTATGGCCGTTGATTGATCATAGAATAAATCCAGACTGTCAGTCACACATGAGGCTGGAATAATTCTGCACTGAGGGGTCTGTGATGGGTTTGTGTTTGTGTGTGTAAGAGGGAGAAGGAGAGAGAGGGAGTGAGAGAGAGAATGAGAGAGAGAGAGAGAGAGAGAGAGAGAGAGAGGGTTCAATGCACTAAATAAACAGTCACTCACTCCAGGAGTCACACTGTTATTCATCACCTCTATTTTCCCAGGACAAGTAGATGTGAGAAGTGTGCCTGTATTGACAGATGAGAATATCTGGAGGTCTTGTGAGAGAAGCTGATTGATTTTGGTGGGTGGATATCAGTTTGATGGCCAACGGGTCCGCTGGAGAAACAAGAGGTAAGTTGACAAAGCGCGCACGTATGGTGTGTCAGATGGTGTTATTGTTATTTTCTCCTGTACATGATTGGCAGGTGGGGTTGTAAACGCCATGAGATGTGGACTGGAAGAGAAAAGGCTAATATGAGCAGATTGATTGGAGATTAGCTACAATCTAATTTCATTTAAACATTTAATTAGGGATTGTCACGGAATCACCTCAGCCTGTGGATGAAATCATTGAACATGAATTGTGTTCGCAGTATTTCACCTGCATGATCCTGGATATGGTTTCACAAGTTGCAGAGACGCCGTTTGCAGCGCTGGGCTACTCGTGGTTATGTATCAGTGGTAATATAACATGAGGGTGTGTCAGCTCTGGCACTGATCACTGTAACCCACTGGTTGCGCGGTAAAAAACACATTTGCCACAACGGATTGACTTTGTCTGACGTGTGTGTTTATTTTTCCTTATTAGGTGGGGGGAAAAAACACAGATGTCATGTATGATGTCACTGCTTTTATTGTAAACGGGTGAGGCGGAAAACCACAAGGCGGATGCTGGGTCTGTCTTCTTCAGCTCCATCAGATGATCCACAGGTTGAGGGGACGCAAAAGTGGATGGATGCGCACACGTCACCCGTCGGCTGTAGGAATTATATGTCGTGCCTGCTTTCCTATGTTATTCTGAGGTGGTCTGGTCGTGTCGTGCCGTGTCGTGCCGTGTCGTGTGCGTTCACACCATAATGGAAAGGTTATCAGTGCGTTTACTGAGGTCTCTCTTTGTTGTGCGCCACGACTCGTGAACAAAAGCTGTCGGGACTCCCTGGCGCATTTATTCAGCCCTAAAAATGCCTGTGTGGCGATTCATCGCAGAAACTGACTGAATTCCGACCAAGTGTAAAGCCTCGTGCCACACCCAGTTCCTCCCGTGAGTGTTGTAGCTCGACTCCGGTTTGTCCTCGTGTTTTCATAGGAGCCCATCATCTTCACCAGCTCCTCGTTAGGCGCCAGAATTTTTCAGCCGCAGACAGTTACCATAGAGATAACCGGACACTATGGAACGACGCACGTTGTTGTCATGGTGATGTAACATCATTACGATGGCAGATATGGAGGGGGGGGGGTAGTGTTTTTTTTTTCTTCCCAACCTAAGGTTATAGCGACCTGTGGCGTGACCTGTTTAACTGCTCTACATGTTTCCTCATGTTTAGGTTTTAATTCATTAATATACTCATGGTCATTCCTGAAACCTGCACAACAGGGTAGCACAATCAAGCCATCCCACCTTAGCTACATACAAAACCTTGCTTTTAGAAAGGCAAACACATAGCCTACATTAAAACAAATACCCAGCCAGACAGATACACAATCTCTCAGAGGGACAGACAAGTGTAGCCTAGCCGTATTTTGCCATGTTTTATAGGATCCTGAAACACAGGGAGGGGCCCAATCAGTGGGGTTGGTGGGTGTGGTCACATGTAGAAACACACATGTAGCCTAATGAACTCCCTGGGATTACCTTGTGGTTATGGTCTGTCTTTAATGACCTTGTAGTCTTCGTCTAATCAGTTAAACCACCATTTTTGGTGTTTCTGCCACAAAAGTTGGTCTCAGTAACTGTACAATCTTCACAGACATTCGCCTGATATTGAGATGTCAATGATTTGATTTTTTTTTAATTGATGTCTCTGAGGGTTGAGACCCCTGCTGTCTTTCATCTCCCTGCTCCTCTCATTGCTCTGACTCACTGTTGTCTCTTTGACTGCCCACTTATGTCTTCATCTTCCTCATCACATTTATTTAATTGCACTTTCTGACCCTTTTTCTTTTTAATATTCAGTGCATTTTACTCTAAATGACTAAAAATGACACAATCACACACATAGTCCATGGGCCAGACCAGATTTTGGTACCACTCAAGGCGGCAAAGTCTAGTAACATGTTTTGAAAAGGTCCATAGATTATATTTTGGTATGATAACCCACCCCTAGTGGTAGCTTTGGCACAGTTATCACCACATGAGGTTAACCACCCCCTACAATAAATAGGCCTCCAGGCCCAGGTGCTCATTTTTCAGACCTCTACTGATCTTTTATGGGGACATGTTTGGTAGCATTTCAAAGGTAGATTCATGGCTTTCATTTAATCATAGTTTTGGGCCTGTCTAAAAAAATATAACGGTCACATGAGCTCTTCAACCTGTTTCAATTTTAGCCTAAACAGTAGTCTTGATTTTAGCCATGTGTCAAGTAGGAAAACAGCACTGACACAAATAACAGAAGCTGACATACTCACAGGACTGTAACAATTCAGAAAATGTATAATCTTCACATATTATCTCACTATGAGGGCTGATTGTGTCCCCTAAAATAGAACATGGGCCCAAGCAAGAATTTCATTTCTACCACACAAAGTGGCAAATTCTAGTTTGGTCTCTTAAAAAAAAACTATATTGTAGATGATATTTCAGCTTGATAAACCTTCCCAAGAGGTATCTTAGTCACAGCTAACCTCCGAACAGTCTCATATTGTTTCCACTTTGTATTGATTAATCTCATCCCCTCATAGTGAGATAATATGGAAGATTATACATTTTCTGAATTGTTACAGTCCTGTTTCTGTAATTTGTGTCAGTGTTGTTCCTACTTGTCACAAGGCTAAAGTCAATACTGTTTAGACGAAAAGTGATCTCATGTGATCTTTATATTGTTTTAGACAGGCCCAAAACTATGTTTAAATGAAAGCAATGAATCTACCCTTTGAAATGCTACCAAACATGCCCTCATGAAAGATGAGTAGAGGTCTGAAAAATGAGCACAAAGTAGTATATGCACCCAGGCCTGGAGGCCTATTTATTGTGGTTAACATCATGTGGTGATAACTGTCCCAAAGCTACCACTTAGGATGTTTTACATACCAAATTATCATCTATGGACATGTACCTTTTCAAAAAATGGTACTAGATTTTGCCACCTTGAGTGGTACCAAAAAGTCAAATTTTGCCCTCTGGCTCATGGACTAACAGCAGACAACCTTTTTTTCTGTCTCCTCTCTAGTCATGCCCTTCGCTGTGCTCCCCTGCCAGACAATTTCTGTCCCCCTCTGCTCATCCCCCATTCTACTGTCTTCCTGTATGCCCTTTCCTTGTCCCCACATTACAGCCTCCTTACCTGCTATTCCCTTGTCTTGCTCAAAGAGATACTGTCACCCTGCCTGCCCCTTTCCTGTCCTCTCCTCCAAAACAAATGGAAGCCTGGCACTGGAACTTGATATTGCTAAACAATAGTGCAGATATAGCAGGGTGAGGAAAGATAGAGATGAAACTGCTCAGGTGCCATGTATCGTACCTGGGGAGAGAAGGGCTGGTGCTGAATAGCTGCTTGATACATTACACTTGGCACTGCCATGCTGCCAAAACACCCTAAAGGGTTCTCACGGGACAAGCATGTGGCATTGACCCACTAATGGTTAAACACTCCCCCTCAAAAGAGATTCATATTGCAACCACAACAAAAGTGATATTCTTTACTGGGTTATCATTATCTTTATTAATGTGTTGGTTGTTGTTGGTTGGTTGTTGAGCCTTGGTTTACTGGCACTGGTGTTCTGGAATAAAAAAAAAAATCAGGTCACAGTTCTCAAAAAAGGAAGAACACAACAAATAAAGACATAAAGAACAAATATAAGGAACTGTAAAAAAACACATTTATGTGAGTTATTATAGAATAAAGACAGACCAATCGGTTTTGGGAAACAACTCATTGAATATTTCAAATAGTTTTTTGGGTTTTTTTTGTCAAGGAGGATTAAAGTTATGTGTAACCCGCAGGATGAGTAGTATATGTTTGTGTGGTTGTGTGGATGTGTGTATATAACCCAGACTTTGTGGAGGAGAGGGAAAGAGAGTTAAGCAGCCCCACAGTCTGATGGATAAAGCTCTCACCCAGTCTGATGGAGCAGCACTCTTAGAGGCTCCGGTATCTTCCAAAGTGGCAGGAGACAAGGTTGTATGACATATGGGTGGGGTCACTTGCCATGCTGGCTGCTCTGTAGATGTCCAGGAGGGAGGAGAAGGAGGATGCAGTGATCTTGTGCCTCGGGATCTTGAGGTTGAAAAGTTTAAGTGCAGCTCCAAATACCAGATCATGTCAATCCTAAATCAATCATCTTCTGCTGTTGATCCTTCCTTGGACCAATTACCAAACCATGGCAACGCAACTGTCATACCATCTTAAATGAAAGATACAACAATAAATACAGGGCTTTTATTTTTAAGTTTTGGGTTTCTGTGCATAAAAGCTGGCTTCCCTTGCCTGTCAGAAGAGGAGCAGGTGTTGTGGTGTGACTGGTCATTACGGATTCTGAGTCTGCCTAATTGTTTGGCCTCTCACCCCAGACTATCTTTTGTTTCTCCAGAATCATTGGAGTTTGTCCAACAGACCATTTAACCCTTGTTAATAGCACGGATATGAGAGTAAGTATTCTCTCATATCCGTGCTATTAACAAGTCTCTTAGTGAGAGAAGACACAAAAGGGCACAAGACCTCTCTCCATCCTCCAGCCAACAGAACCTTCATCTTTCCCTACACCATTCTGCCCCTCCATTATTCTCACTAATGGACCTATCTTTACACTACCGGTACACTCATTATTCTATATTGCGCTTACTAAATGTGGTGCCTGTGAGATCACATGATGTTACATTTATGAATGGCTAAGTAGCTGTGTTATTAGCAGAAAGCTTTTCATTGTGCTTGTTTCTCATTGAAATAGTAATATGGTTAGGTTGCATTTTCATCACGTCAGCCACCTTTCTGTATTCATCCCACATCGTCTCAGATATATAGAGGTTTTCACACCCGTTGGGCAGCATATGATGATTGTGAGTGGAGGAGGAGGGTGAAGAGGGGAAAGAAAAAGGTTAAATGAGACAGTGTGAGACAAGGTGTCAGACATGAATGATGAGCACTAATACACAGAGATTAGAGACTAGCTGTGTAAACGACTATGTTTTGAAGCTGCAATGGCAGGGAATTGGTTAAACTCCAAACGAAAGCCAATTGTTGTGAAATGTGTGCAAAGATAAATCTTATATGTTTATTCAGTTGAGCATATGGTTTTATTAACTGAACAGGGATGGCCTGTTTCCTCTAACTGTGCTAAAATCTCTGTCAAACACAAATCATAGTGGGTTTGGATGTTTAGGTAGAAGCAGGTGATATTAAGTGCTGGAGAATGAGATCATAAACAGAACACCTGCAGTTGTATGAATCATTTTCCTGCCAGCTGTTCCCGAGCTGGTCCTACATTCATTAATTTGTATGAACTGAATTTAAGTGATGTACAGTTTGGGGACAGCCATCAATCATCACCTCTGATGTGGAAATAAAGATGTCTCTTTCAAGATGGGCAGATGTGACAGATATGCCTCCAAAGACTATACTGTCGAAACTCATCGTTCATGTGTGGGTTTACTTTTTACCAGAATGTGAGTGTGCCACTGGTGAATGCACCAGATTCTTCACAAAACATAAAGCACTACTAGAAACGTTTCTGTGCAGCTGATAATAAAATCTCCACTAGATGCTAGTATATAGTATTTATTAATGTTAAAAGACTGTAGTAAACACATAGAAAAGAGTACTGCAAAATTAGAAACGAGAGGGCCGCTTAGTAGTTGAATTTGTTTATTAGTGGTAGAAAGCTCTAACTAAACTAAACTAAACTAAATTCATTTTAAAGCTTTATGCCTTTATTAGATAGAGGCTAGTTGAGACAGACTGGGAATTCAGGGAAAGAGTAGGAGAAGGACATACAGCAAATGGTTGGCTCTGGGAACTCACTGCTAAGGGGAAGATGAGCCCATGGTATGTGCCCTAATCATTCAGCTTTCAGGTCACTCTGACTGTGCCTCATCTCGAAATACAAAACTGTCCCACCTGTTCAGCCTAAATGAGGTCAGTTTTCTTTCAAAGGGTAGAAACCATTACTTTAATGCATCTTCTCCACAGTTGTTATAGTTCCACATTATAGAGATGTCTTTTTATGAGTGCATGACTCATCCATGCAAGGACTTACAAATCAAATGTACAGCAGCACGCACCAACCAACATACAAAGAGCAGCTGGGTAGGAATGCAACAGTCTGTACCACTGCTAATGTCTATAATGGAGTCTGTTCATTTAACTGCATTATGTTCTGCAACAGCAGAATACATCTGAGGACAGATAAACATCTGAATGGGTCGATGGACATAAATGGAATCAGGCAGTCACAGAGCCACAGAGTCAGTTCAATGGACAGAAATGAACGAAGGCAATGTAGGCAGACAGATAGACATCCAGGTGGCGCTCTCAAACAAGACAGGTAGAGTCTGGATTATAACATTTGGACTCTTGAAGACTTGAGACAGATGTTTTCTGTAATGTGTGTATAAAGCATACAATATTGCAATGCAGGTTGTCACTCTCTATTAATTCACTGTGCAGCCTTGACATGCTTCAAATCTTGTATTCATCTGTATTGAAACATTGCTCCAGTACACCCCGCTGGTTTATTTTTATGGTCTCGATGTGTAACACATTACCAGTCATCTGAATTTAATGGGGGGGTTAGACCACTTGTAGATATTGATTAGTGACTTGTTGCTGCCACCAGGTCTGCATTGTAAGTGCTCTGACGACTACTTCATAGAGAAATCAGTCAGAGAAAAAGCAATAGATTACCTGACATTTCAAACCTGTCTTTGCAGGAATTTTATAAATGTGAGGACCCTGACATTTACTCAGTCTACCTAAACTATCTTTCTTTTGCTCAGATGTCACTGAATAAAAGTAAAGGAAGAAATTGCAAAGTTTAAATCAAGTGAAGTGCGGTTTTAAAACTTAATCAGACATAATTGACACAAAGTGCATGTCATTAATCAAATGCTTCGCTCTCACATTTTTTCTTCTTTCCTCCCGTGAGTCTGCACTTTGGCACAGTGAAATGATAGCATCAAAATACTTGTCTTCACAAAGACATTTTTAACATGCTGATATATGTTCTACGCATGTCTAACATCTTGTGTAATTTTGCATTTTGTATTTAGAATGACGAGCACTTCAGAGGAAAGGGTCACCAAAGTCATGGGAATATATCTCCTAGGCAACTGCACCAAATTACTTGGCAGTTCATCCAACAGCAGCCACAACATGTTGCTATGATCAAGTTGTCAGAGGAACATTAAAGTCATGGGGAGTAATCTTGTGGGGAGCATGAATGTTGGTACGAGAATGAAAGATTTTTCATTCTCAAGCAAAGTGAGGACTGACACGCACCACAACCACATTCTGTCCTGCACAATAAAATGCAAAATGACTAATGCAAAATAGCAGAATGTGAGGACATTTTGTTGGAGACAAAGTTGGCATGTGTGCATTGAATACCCTCCATGAAAATAGGCCAAGGTTGTGCGACGTCCGCAGGGAGGCAGGAGTAATCTCTCTCTGCCAGGAAAAGAGAACATGCATGCAGCCTGTGAACATGGATCGTTATGCAAGATAAAAACTATATCCGCCGGGCTTTTATATACTCCAGGGGTTTGGACGGAGCCAGTGCTGTGTGATGTGATTCTGTCTTTTGCAGGCCCTTTACTGTATGTTTACTTCACCTGTTTGCTGTGTGTTGTGTATATAAACTGTGTAAATGAATGTGTGTTCATTGTTTATGTCCTAAATTGACACACGTGAGATGAAGTAGTGCAGCTTTTCTAAACACTCACTGTTTTTTTTTCTCCCTAACCCTCTCTCTTTATTACTCTGTGTCAACAGTTGCCATGGAAACTATTTTGCTCTTCCTCTCTTCACTGCTGGTGTGTGTGGCTGGTAAGTGCCCCCAAGTGCACACACACTGATCATCCATAGGGAGGCGGTGTGATGTTACATGAAAATGCACTCCCTGGGTGTGGGCTAGAGGGCAAAACATCAATTATTACTTCAGGACTTTATGTGTGGGATTTTACAGACTGGCTGTGTCTCCAACTGTGTGTGTGAGGTCTGTTTATGGTGCAGGATTAAATGTAAGACACGTAAACACATGCTCACACAGTCGCACACTACAAATAGATGAAGTGGTGCTGTGCCACAAATGATTTTTCATGACACTTGTGTTGGTGAAACGTAAACAGAAAGATAGGTAGGAATTATTTTGAATATTGTTCTCATGTGGTTTCTTATCTGACTTCCTGTGTTTTTCCCCTCTGCTTTTTTCCATTCATCCTCTGACTCAAACCACTTCCTGTCACGGTTTCCTCTCAGCATCAACAGATGCCAATGACCACAGTGAGTTCCCCTCGATGCAATCTTCAACACCTCAGTCCTATAGCAGCCACATAGATGGATCTACTACCTCAGATCAAACCCTTGTGGATAGGCCCTCTGCAGAGAACAGTGGCAGATGTATGGATTCCAAGTCCAAGAATTACCAGACCCTTCTGTGGGTTGACTGGAAAGAGATTTTATTTTTAATGTGAAATCAATGCTTAAGACATAAGAGTGGTTGCTTGATTGGAAAAAGAGTGGATTCTGTATGTGTAGAAATACATAAGAAAACACATGAAAGTCTAATGCACAGTGTGAACACTGTACCATGAATATGGACTCTTGTGTCAGGCAAAGATGTCATTGTTGGACAATACTGGAAAAACCCTTGATCCCACTTAAAATTCAAGTTCTCTTAAATATCTGAATATTCAAATGATGTCATTGTTAAGTTTCAGGAAATACAGTCCTGTGGTTTCACAGAATTTTACAGAAACATTGTGATGATGGTTTTGAGATTAGTCAGCATTTTTAAGCCAAACTTGTTGAAACAACACAGAGAACATGTGAACACCTTTGTTCTAAATGCTGCCTTATTTTATTTGCTGTTATATTTTCCAGATGACAAAGGTGTCAACGTTGAAAACCCATTTATTTATGGTGAGTTTTGAAAAAACATCACTGTTGAGATCAAAAGACTCCATCTACACATGATGCATTTTTGCCATGAATGATTTACTGTTCAGATTTCTTTCTCTGGCTCATGTCTACATTTTGTCATTAATGTCTTCCGTAGACTATGAGAGTCTCAGGATTGGGGGATTGGCATTGGCTGTGGTTCTGTTCGCACTGGGCATTCTCCTCATCCTAAGTAAGTTAACCTCTAATTAAATGACAGCACTGAACCACTTTTTGCGATGGTGACAGACAAAACATCCAGTTAGCCCTCTGGTCAACACAGTGAATGAGTTCTTATGTTTCCAGGTCGGCGGTGCCGCTGCAGTATCAACCAGAAGCCCAGGTACGTCAGTGTCCCTCTTTGATTGAAAATTAAAAAACAAAGCAATATGAGACTTGGTTTTGTGAGGGTGTTATTGTCATATGACGTGATTTGATTTACATGACAACACTTGGATCCTCTCTTCAGGGCCCCTTGTGATGAGGAGGCACAGGAGGAGAACCTGATTGTCTCCAAGGGTAAGATGGACGTTTTAACTCTCAGTCAGCCTCTCTCACCTCTAGCTCACCCTCTGACATACATCCATAATTGAATTTCCCTTTGGGAGAGCCCTGTGGAGGAGGAGGAGGGGGCAGATTTGCTCTGTGTGCACATGTTGAGCTGTATTGTTTGTGTGAGACTGAGAAAGAGCAGTTACAAGTTGTATAATGCTTTTAAATACTGCTGAGCCTTTCCAAAAGGATGATTTCCTGCCGTCCAAGCTACCTTATGTTTCAGTTCATTTCAAAACAGTGTGAAAAATCAACCAATACGTTACAGGAGACCATTCTGACACTGTTTCATTATTGTCAAAATTAGTGTATCATAATGTTAACTGTAGACTCCCGCATTGACTGTTTTGTAATCTCTCCCCGTCCCCACATCTGAGATGTCACAGTTGAAAATGAAAATTTCACAGCAGCCATGTTTGCCTGTTGACTGTTTGATTTTCTGCCTGTGCCAACTATTTTAAATGGAAAGTTACTGTAACCCCTTGTCACTCATCACTAAAGAATGCAGTGCACTGGTTTAGCATATTGATGTGATATGATGTCTGAAGCATCCCATTTAACCAGCATCTGATCAGAGGAACACCACTAAATTTCATGAAAGGCTTTTTAATTGGTTAGCAAAATCTAACACAGAATTTGGCAACAGAGCGCAGTCATACAGGCCTTTCAAATCACTTCAAGGATACGTTGACATCCGTGAATGTACCACCGGAAAGAGCTCCTTGCAGTTGCATTTAGGCAACATAAAGATGTTAGGATGTTGGGTGTTGTATTACCAAACTCATCAAGCTTCAAGCATTTGCGAGACTATTTTCACATGGTCCATATAGTCGATGAAAAACTAGTAATATTACATTGTAAGTCTTGTCTTTGAAAGTGAGTAAAAGTGAAAAAAAAAATCCAATAATACAAGTAAAAAGGCCCTCATTAAACATTGCAAACACAAAACTTGCTCAGAAGAGAATAAGCGAGTAGCCTAAAGGAGTGAGAGGAGCATAAAATATTTAGGAAAAAATGACCGTGAGCAGGTTTAATATTTTGCACTAAATCCCTTGTGCTTGACCTCTTTCAGCTGCAGCGGCTGCCAAAGAGACTCCAGCAGAGAACTGAAGCATCTCCATGACTGCCTTCTGAAAAGATGATCAGCTTTATTTGATATGAAGCCACTATAAAAAAGAAGAAATGGATGGTTATTGTAATTGGTTATATGACAGGGTAAGAGGGGGAGGTATATGTTTCAAGGTATATGTTTATAAATCTCGTGCCCTTTAGCCTATCGTGCTCTGTGTGCCAGTCCTTCAGTTCTCTTGTCCGTCTCTTTGCCTTTCTGTAAAAGTCTAACTCCAGCTCTTTGTCTTAGCCAGTAGCGCCTTTAACACATGATCGTCTTTTAAGCCCTTGAAGAGTTTTTAATGTTGTACAGTCTGCTGTTCTTTGTTTTGTACATCTATGGCCTTTAGGTTTTAGGATTTGTCAATTTGTTGTTTTTTGAAATTTGTCATTTTTGTCACTTGTCCTAGATAACGTTTGTCACATTTGGAATATAACATATATCCATATATATACACACAGTACATATATTTAAAGGTAGAGTCCGTAGGTTTTTTCGTTGCAGTTTGTAAACACGACATTCAAACTGGGCCCCTCCTCTCGGGCTCAACTGTGCACGCCCCCTGCTCCTGACAACAGCAGCAGCAGTTGTCAGGACTGCAAAGAAAAGGAAATACAGTCCCAGTGAAGTGCTGGCTGTCGCCGGCAACAGGAGCCTCGAGGGATATGCTGCGACGAGTAGGAGGGCCGTCGCCGTGAGCACAGAAGCGGGTACTAGCAGCTAGCATCCATCAGGAGCACCCGCTAGCTCCTTGCTGGCGGGAATAGCGTGGCCTAGTCGTGCTGCACACCCAACTTCCCTTCTGGGGAGAAAACACCAACTCCTGCCTAGTAATGTCCCCTCTGCACCAAAACATCAAAATACAGGCAGGGGGGACACATAAGTAAGCAGGATTTTTTTTTTTTAGGAAAATCCTGCAGACTCTACCTTTAAGTATATACATAGCCTATACATATATAGATATATCAGTACAGATCATTTAGGATAAGGTAAACAGTTGAATATTGTTGATTTAGGTCTATGTTTGAATGACTGGATGTGTTTGTGTGCACATGTGATATACATGCATGTATATAGCCTATGTGTATATGTGACTGTGTGTACATCACATGTGTATCTCTACATGTAAATGTAATGAGCCTTATATAAGACAATTTCAAATGCCACAGCTCTCTGAGCACAGGAATGGTTTGCAGGTATCTGCATGAGCTCCTCCACTGCAGTGTTTCCTTGTCTATAGTGGAGGGAGCTCCTGCATCAGCTGTCTCACTGCCGTCTTCTCCACAAACCCTCCCCACTGCTCCGTCACTGGCTCCGCCAGGATTAACTAGTCTCTAGAAGACTATCATTAGATTCCCCAAACACACTCACACACAACGCAAATCTGTGAGGCCTCTTTAGATCTGGGTAAGATTTAGGTTGGGCTTTTGTGTTTGTGAAAATGAAATTGCTTAGCGAGTCTGTATAATGCCACAACGCTTTGAATGAACATATGTGTGGAGCATTTCTGAAAAAGCTCGCTGAGTCTGCGAGAAGTGCAACCTAAAGTGTACATTATTTATGTGACTACATTAACAGTAGCCGAACATGAGCTCAAAATATAATGGGAGAACTAATGAACAGTCTTTGTTGTGAATCCCCTGTCAGGTCGGGCGTCACTAATCTTAGTTCTGAATATACTTGTTTTAAAAGACGTCTGCTGTAGGAGTAAACACAGTGTTCATTCAACGCATGAGGCCTTGTTGTGTAGGAAACTATTGTGCTTTTGACATAAATAAATACAGGTATGTCTGGACACACAATATTGTGTACCCTTGTATTCAATTAGATGAGAATGTTTTGTTGTAGATCTTGTTTGCTGTTTTTCAGAGTTGTCCTCAAGAGTGTTAATATTTGAGTATTATTCACGAGCAGTCCTCTAACAGCACTTGTAATCAGCCTGGTAACTTCCTATCGACGTCAATCAAGGTTATAAGCAGCTCTTGGGGCTGTGAAACTATGAGAGTAACATGCTGCACTTTCTGCTACAGTTCCAAAGGTTGCCTGATCTTCTCTTTATTGGCACCAGAGTACAAAATTTATGAGTAAATATGTAACTGAGCGGCAAGTCTGAAAGATGGCTGTGGGTGTGGAGAGCTGATGTGTGTGTGTGTGTGTGCGTGTGTGTGTTAGAGGGTGGATCTATGGGGTGGGAGTTTGGTCTGCACCTGCCCCTGACACAGACAGGGTCCCACACACACAGACACCCACACACACACACACACCTCAGGCCAGGGGTAATACAGAGTCTTCGACAGCTCAGGTGAGTAACAACCTGCTTTTATAAACCAATAGAAAATACAAAGGTACATTCAATCTGTTGTTTGCTCTTCACACGGTTCAAAACTGCTATACCTGTAACTATGGGATAAGACATGTAGGACTATGTCGAATGTTGAATGTTACGAAGAAATCTTTTTAATTGATGTCGTGAATGTGGATATCTGTGTAAAATTAGAAACTAATGTTGTTCTTGAGATGAAAATATTAGGGTTAGAGTTATTATATTGCTGTTTTACAAGGCAAAATTTAAGAGCAGACATGGTCCAATTACTATACACTGTAAAAGTAGGTTTAGAGGACAGACAGCACTGAGTTGTTAATGTTCTTGTTAACTGCTCCCCACTGACGAAATCTAACAGCAGTGATACATCGCTGCACTTAAGGGCTGATTATTTGCCAAAATCATTTGGGTATCAATTCTGCATTATTAGGCGGGTGTCACTGCAGATACACTTTCTTCCTCCATCTGTAACCTCTATTGGACTGTGCAAGGTTCAAGGTTAATGAATATTGGAGTTGTAATATATTAATGAGTAACTGTCTGCTATGCCCTTATGCTCAGTGGTGCAGTGAAAAGGCCCCAGACACATGACAAATGAAAGCACTGAAGTCCACAATTCACAGTGGCATGCTTTAACAAAATGGAGACAGTGAGGGAATTTTTTAGTCTGTTAATCTGCGTAAGTTAATGATTATAGGTCAAGAGATGTAGATCAAACGAGAGGCTTGTATATGTGTGTGTGTAAGAGAAAAGGATGTAGACTGAATGGGTGGGGGAAAGAGGATCAATATCGCCATTAGCCTCTTAAAGTTCTCAGTGGAGATCAAGGCAATCATTTTACCATTAAGAGAGCAGCAGGCAACCAACAGAAGCAATTTGTCAGGACATATAGAGTTTCTGTGGCTTTCAACAACCTCCCATCTAAACTGAATAAGCCGATTTAAAAAAGCGTCTACAAATCTCTAACTTTATTAAAAAAGACTTCCAAAAAAACTAAATCCATACCAATCTTTGAGCCAAGGAGCAATGGTTTTCAGATACTTTTATTGTTGTTAAAAGAAATCAAAATGTTCCAGGCTCAATTATTTAAAACTGCAGGCATCACCAGCTGTGGCTGTTAACCACTTGTATTATGTCCCTCCAGCTTTGTCAACTGAACACACAAAGGCAACATGCCAATTCCTAAAGGTAAGTTACATGGCGCCTGGGCTGCAGGGATATATGACACAATCTGAGAGACAAAGATCCACAAGGTCAGAGGCACTAACAGCAATGTGCTAATCATGAACCAGAGTGATGCAAAGATGACTTATTAACTGCTTATTAGGAGAAACATAAATACACCTTTGACCTTTGAAAAACAAAGCTTTATGCAGATCATACAGTTTTCCTTAACAGCTGATTGATAGTGGAGAATAGGTACAATTCCCCATATGGTGGCGTCAGAACAACACTTATATATATAACAGTATATTGCACTACATTTGTAGGAACACTTATGTTTCTAAATCCAAGACCTAAATCTACCCTTGATTACCCTGAAATAGCACGCTATCTGCATTAAAAACACCTTTAGGAAATGGACCGATGCTGACTATGACCTCTTTTCTTCATTTTCACAGAGATAGACAGTGAGTCATTTAGTAAAGTCCCAATTCTGAAAACTCATATTAAAGATTTTAAAAAACATATTAGCATATCCATAGACAGGGTGAATGCGTCTACTTGCAATGTGACCATTTGTGACGTTTCCTCATAAACATTCACTTAGAGTTGTTTTCTGCACAACAATTCCAATGGCTTTCTACCTCTGCCTGTTCCTCTCTTATCCCCAGTTGCTGATATTGACCCTGATGCAGACTTTGTATATGGTAGGTAACTACAACTGCCAGTGCTGTAGAAAAAGATCATTTAGAAAGCACAGAAAAGTGAAGGAGGAAGGTGAGAGAGAAATGGAGGATACGGTGATGCTGATGATGTGGTAACAGTGACCTGTGTGAATTTGTAGACTACCATACACTACGTGTTGGAGGTCTAGTGTTTGCTGGGGTCATTGTGTTCCTTTCCTTCATCCTGTTGGCAGGTGAGTCAACAATCACATCTAGTGTTTGTGTGTTTTTGTGAATGTGCTCAAATTTGCACATGTGTTTTGGCTGAAAGGTCATGAGTCAGATGTGCCATGAGAAAACAGAGGGCTAAGGTAATATGTTGGAAAGGCTGAGTACTAGAATGACTAGAATCAGATGCATTGTGCTCTTGAGCCTCAAATGCATCTCTGCTCCCATCTTGCAGCCCTCTTTTCTTTGTTGACATTGTCTTTATTGAAGGAATTCACAACAGCTCTGGTCTCTGATCACATATTCTCATTTTCCTCCGAAGGCAACAAGATTGCCAACTGTGGCAAATCCAAGGTAAGGAAGTCAGCATCGAACCTCTGAAATAACACTGTGGCTTTACAGCGCCATCTGCTGGTCATACTTAGACAATACAAATAAATGTAGACCAAGGACATCATAGTTTTAACCTCTGCATACTTGTTGCCAGATAACAGGATATTTCCTTTAACAAATAAATCAAAATTAAATGTTATCAATAAAGTGAAAAACTGCTCATTTGTCTTCAGCCATCAAGACCTGCTGAAGATGACTGAAGTGTGCAGAACCGAGAGAAGGGCTACAATCTACCACCACATTGTTGACTGTTATGCGTGTAAGAATGTGAGACTTTTGTATTAATAAACCATACCTTACCTGGTTGTGTTTACATTTGTGTGATGTCACTGCTGCTCTGGATCATCAGGATTTGAATTCTTTTGCAGACCAATGCCCCCACTCTATTGGGCTCCCAGTCAGAAGCCAAATCATGCAGATACAAAAATATAACAACTTGAAGGAAGAAATGTAAAATGTAGAATTACAAAATGTGTAAAGTAACGATATACAAGCACCAAAATATGTAATATAGAGACCACAACAGGAGTTGTCGTAGCAAGTACGGTAATAAGAACAGATGTGGGCACCATGTCCTCCATATTCCATTATTCCATTATTATATTGTGTGTTTGTCTTTTTGTGTCACTTTTATACTTCCAGGTTAAACTAGAATCATAACCAGTATCACTTTATTTTGGTGACTGGTGCAGAATAACACAGGAAGACAAAATATGAACAAAGATAACCAAATAAGGAAACACTGAAAATATAACAGTAGGATTAGAATTGAGAATATAAAGATGCTTCACTTTACATGTTTGCAAACTTATTTAAGCTGTGGCTTTTAACAGGAAGGTTTCATACGTGATTCACGGTTAAACAGTGGGTGTTCATCGGACCTGCAGTAACAAACACTACCACAGGGTGGCACAATAAGATCAGCATGACCAGAAGGGGAAGAAGAAGTTGATCGGTCACAACTTTCCTTGACGTGAGGTGTGCTGACTGAAGAGAGGGAGATCAGGTGATTCACCAGCTGACACACTAAACTGGCGGGAAATGTGGAACAGCACACTTCCTTAAACGCATCACATGATCAGTATCAGTCTCTCCACTGTGGCCCCTGCGCTTAAAAACAGCGCAAGCTGCAGTCCTCCTTGCTGTGTCTGGTGGTTACAGTGAAGGCTTTCATCATGCATCACTTTTTTCATCACTGCTTTAAAGAGGAAGTCTCGTTTTGCTCTTCCATGAGAGGCAGCTAAGGCCGAGCAGAGATATCATGGGCTACTGTATTTTCAGTGCTGCAGCGCAGATGACAAAGCGCATTAATCATACCGCCAGAAAACTGCGCCTGATTAATTATCCCTGAATAAATAAGTCGTTACAGGGTGAGACAGGAGCTGTCAACTGGGTGAGTCCCAAGGACTCCCTGCTCTCTCTCTCTCTCTCTCCCTTCATCTCTCTCCTCTCTCCAGCCTCCTGGATTTGTGGCGGGGGGAAAAAATGAGAGACGGAGCTGTAAAAGTTAACACAGCCCCACTGCCAGGCCGTGAAGCAGGCAGGTTTTACCGGTTGGATCCCTCAGGGCTCAGGTCAGCTGCTTTCCATACGGGCTTCAGTTGAGGTAAGCATGAGAAGCCATTTATCACACAGTTCACTGGAGCTGATAACATCACAGCACCAGGAGGAGGTTTACAGGACAACACACACACACACATGCACATATGCTGGACAGGTGCTGAGAGAGGCTGATCAGTTACTGTCCCGTAAGCATTTAAGAAGGCTCCTGGCTACTGGTGGCTGCTGAGACAGTGGCTGTCATGGCGACTGAAGAGAAACAAGTGGATGCAGTGTGTGCTCCTTGTGTGGTCTGACAGTGGCCTATTCTTAAGGGCAAAGTGACCGGATCACTTCAATGACAGAGGACCTGTGACAAAGATGCATACTGTGGGATGGTGCCCCGTCACAGCTGGGATCATTTCACATGGTGTTCATATAGGTTCAAATTGTCTGTCTAAGGTTGTCTTACTCATCTCTTGTTGTTTCAGAAACTCACAAAGTGCTGATGTCATAGCGTTCAAATGCTGATAACTGGCTTTTAACTTAATACGACCAACCTCTGCTGCAGTGTAGTGAGCAGTTCCACAGCTCATTTAATATTTGCATTCATTTGTTTACCCCACGTCCTTCTCATTTGGCTATATCTGTTGCTTAAGCCTGTCTCTTAGTGCTTCTTTAACACCTCAGCCTCTTTATGGCTCTCAGTGCACTGTGTTTTGTTTCTGTGGATATCAGTCTTAAAAGAAAGCCATAAAATCTGAAATCAAGAAAATCAAAGTGTCATGTCAAAGTGAGTTTTTATTTCAGCAAACATTACACTCAAAGGAGTAAACTGTTTATTTGTTGTGGACTATCTTTAGCTGAGGACTGGATGCAGCAGTGAATACTTCCAGCCAAGATGAACTTCACTTGCCTTAACTTGTATCAGGGATTGACTCAGAAGATTTATCAATACTGAAAACAATCACTAGCTGCAGCCCTGCTGGCCAGCCGGATCACTTCATTGCTGAGTTTGGTCTTCTCACAGGGATAGTCAGTAGTAGTTATATTTATGTCCCAGGTTACTCCACAGTTTAACAAACCAGTTGTCAACGTCACCAGACCAACTAAACATACAGACCAGACTAAACACGGTTTGTAAAAGAAGAGCAGTGATACATATCATGAATTCACCGTTGAGTTCTTGTTGATGTTTGTCACAGTTGCACAAGCTGGAGAATATAGTGCTCAACAAGGTCTTCTCTGCTGTGGGGTAGGAATATTTTTACACTTGTCAGCATGTCCATTCATTTTGTTGTTAGAGAGGTCCCGTAGTGTGCGTGACTGGTGAACCGGTGAGGGAGGCGTACAGGAGTGTTAAAGCGTGGGAAAGTGATAAGATCAAAGCACAGAGGGTCAAGATGGAAAGTCTGCCCTCAGCTCTGCAACGTCCTTTCACACCTGCCAGCTCTCTCTCGCTCTCTCCTCTCTCCCTCCCTACCCCTCTCTCTCTCTCTCTGTCTCTCTCTCTCTCTCTCCCTCTCTCTCTCTCTCTCTCTCTCTCTCCCTCTGTCTCTCAGGCACTAGTTTATTGTTAACTTGATGTA